>BLSH010198986.1:1421809-1433052 GCA_018402905.1 Glandirana rugosa | reverse complement strand
AGTTGCATAAGGTGCAACACGTGGTGGAAGGCCTCCATTATCTGTGCGACTCCCTGCTGGACATCATGTCCATGCTGTCCAAAATTTCAGCTTTTGCCATAATCATCAGACGGGTGTTGTGGCTGAGGTCTTGGTCGGGTGATCAGGCGTCTAAGAAACGCCTCACTGACCTTCCCTTCCAGGGGGGTCATTTGTTTGGACCACAGCTGGACGAAATCATTAAAGATTTCACGGGGGGGAAGAGTCTCTTTCTTCCGGAACCCAAACGGCGGGACTTTCGCCGGCGTCAGGGTCCCTCTTTTTCTGGGCAGAAAAAGTTTTTTCGTGCCTCAGGTACAGCCGGGGCGGGTTCCAAGTCCGGTAAGGCCCCGGCTGGGTCTGGTAAGAGAACCTGGCAACGAAAGCCCGGTAAAGAGGAGGATAAGCCCTCCTCAGCGTGATGGGTTGCCCCCGCCCATATCTCGGGTGGGGGGCCGGTTATTGGAGTTTGCGGACTGCTGGACAGCTCACATCTCCGATCGGTGGGTCCTGGATGTGGTGTCCACCGGTTACTGGATAGAGTTCAAAGCTCTGCCCCCAGACAGGTTCTTTCCCTCAAATCTAAGACTTCCGCAGGGGCGTCTGGAGGAACTGTTAAGCGCGGTCCTGTCCCTCGCGGACATGGGCGTCGTGGTGCCAGTTCCACTGGAGGAGAGGTTCTGCAGTTTTTACTCAAACCTCTTTGTGGTGCCCAAAAAGGGCGGGGTCAGGCTGATTCTGGATCTCAAAGCTCTGAACTGTTTTGTCAAAGCACAGAAGTTCAAGATGGAGTCCATTCGCTCGGTCGTTGCCGCCCTGCATCAAGGGGAATTCTTGGCATCCCTGGACATCAGGGACGCCTATCTGCACGTTCCCATCTGCCAAAAACACCAGCGTTTTCTGCGTTTCGCAGTGGGAGACCTGCACCACCAGTTTGTGGCCCTACCGTTCGGTCTGGCCTCGGCTCCCAGGGTGTTCACCAAGGTGTTGGCACCGGTCCTAGCACTGCTAAGACAGAGAGGTATCGCAGTGGTAGCGTACCTCGACGACCTGCTCCTGAGGGCGGAGTCGGTAGTGTCCTTGGAGGAGGACGTGAGAATCACGGCTTCTACACTAAGGGACTTCGGTTGGCTCATCAACCTGCAAAAGTCCTCGCTAGCCCCCTCATGTCGCCTGGAATACCTCGGTCTGATTCTAGACACGGTGCAGGCGAAGGTGTTCTTGCCTCCCAACAAGCTATTGGGGCTGCAAGTGGCGGTTCGGACCCTACTGTCGCGCCGGAGGTCCTCCCTAATATTCTGCATGTGGGTGTTGGGACTCATGATTTTGTCCTTCGGGGCGATACCTTACGCCCAGAGTCACACTCGCTTCCTGCAGAAGGCGATTCTGTCAAGGTGGGACAAATCTCCCCTTTCTCTGGATAGACTGATCCGTTTGGACCACCAGACCAGGGGATCACTGATTTGGTGGCTCCAGGCTCCAGCACTGACTCTGGGAAAGTCTTTTCTTCCCCTCAACTGGTCGATTGTAACGACGGATGCCAGCCTGACGGGCTGGGGAGGGGTGTTGGGTCAGTTGTCTGCTCAGGGCCGTTGGTCAGATCAGGAAGCTCGACTTCCGATAAATGTGTTGGAACTGAGAGCGATCAGGCTTTGCTTGTCCCGTTGGTCGACAAGGCTCCATGGCCTCCCTGACCGGGTTCAGTCGGACAATGCCACAGCTGTGGCGTATGTGAACCATCAAGGAGGGACAAGGAGTTCCGCGGCAGCTGCAGAGGCTGCTCTGATTCTCCGCTGGGCGGAACAACATGTCCCGGCGCTCTCCGTAATTTACATTCCGGTAGTGGAGAACTGGCAGGCGGACTTTCTCAGTCGCCAGACACTGGACCATTCGCTGATCCGCACATTTGTACAGGGTGTACGTCATGTGGCTCCCCAGTTTCGGCCGCCTCTGGCGCCGTGGGATTTGAATCTGGTGCTCTCTGTTTTACAGAAACCACCGTATGAGAAGATTAGGGACATTCCCTTGTCCCTTTTGTCGCAGAAGGTTGCCTTCTTAGTGGCTGTCTTATCCGCACGGCGGGTTTCGGAATTGGCTGCCTTGTCCTGCAAGTCCCCATACTTGATTCTTCATAATGACAAGGCGGTGTTGCGACTTCCACCTTCTTTCCTTCCGAAGGTGGTCTTTTCTTTTCATTTGAATGAGGATATTATCCTTCCTTCATTATGTCCTCACCCAAAACATCCTAAGGAATTTGAGTTACACTCTTTGGATGTGGTGAGGGCCCTGCGGGGTTATTTGAGTGCTACAGCTTCCATTCGGAAGTCTAACTCGTTGTTTGTGTTACCCGGGGGCTCCAAACAGGGTTCGGCAGCCTGGTTGGCTACCATTTCCCATTGGATTAGACAGACCATGACCCATGCGTATGAGCTTCGGGGCAAGGTTCCCCCTTTTCCGGTCACGGCTCATTCCACCAGGTCGGTCAGCACCTCCTGGGCGTTCAGGCACCAGGCTTCGGTGTCTCAGGTGTGCAAAGCGGCCACTTGGGCCTCAGAGCACACGTTTACTAAGTTTTACAAAGTTGATGTGTCGGCATCTGTGCAAAGTTTTGCGAGCAACGGTTTGAGTGCGTCTGGCGCTCCCTGAGTGGGTTCTGTTGGGTACAGTTGTTGTTGTTGTTTGCCCACCCCTCTAGTTTTTTGGCACTGCTTTGGGAAGTCCCCACGTGTCATTTAAGAAGAGCTGCGTCTGTCAGTGAACGTAAGAGAAAAAGGGATTTTATTATAACTTACCGTAAAATCCTTTTCTCTGAGTTCACTGACAGACGCAGCTCCCACCCCTCTGGTTTTTTTGTTGCACTGCTTGTGACAAACTGAATGCTATTGGCCAGCAGGGGGTTTTATAGGCTCGGGTGAGGACGGCCCCCATGGGAGGGGCCAGCCTATCCCTGATGCTTTTGCATCTGTTTTGCCTAGTCACTCCTGATAGGACGACATAAAACCACACGTGTCATTTAAGAAAAGCTGCGTCTGTCAGTGAACTCAGAGAAAAGGATTTTACGGTAAGTTATAATAAAATCCCTTTTTTTTTGCTTTCACATGAATGGATGATGGAAGTCAGCAGAGCTTCACCTCATACACTAGATTCGGGGGCTATTCTCCTTGCAAAGTGCAGCTTCCCTTGCAAAGTGAACAGTCTATTTGCCTTTAGTCTATCAATGCTAAAGGGTTTGTTCTTTGCACAAACCTTTTAAAGTGTTCCCAGGAGCCTACATTCATTATATCTGGTCTCCCACAGTACACAGAGCATGGCAATGCAATAATTTTAGTAAATATAAACTGCTAAATACCTTTTCTTAGCAGTATATAGCAGTCGTGTGACTTCTATCAGTGTCTGGCCGAGCACTGGTTAAAGGTTGCAGGAGGAGTTTTCATTTTCCTCAGACTGTCCTATGAGGCTGCATGACCCCTGACCCTCTGTCTGACCAGTGCTGATTGGCCCTGTGCTGACGTACTCTCCCAAGAAAAAAAAACTCTGGTAATACACACCAAACTTAGCATGTGCAGAGTGCCTCCTAGGACTCTGTGCTATCAGCAGATGAATTGGGGGCAGTAAAAGAAGGGGAGGATCAGAGAAGACAGGATCAAACAGCTTTTTTTTATACAATGCAGAGGATTAACCCCTTAGGTTCCACAGTGAGCATAACAAGCATGCTTTACTGCATATACAGACTGATTCTACTGTTGTGGGCTTAGTAGCACTTTAAGTTATCTGTGAGTGCTCAAATAAATGAGAGCTTCCAGATATATAATGGGGGCTTTCCAAACTTGTTAGCTTAAATATTCATCAATAGAAAACTTGCCAATGTGGCCTTTCCAGGGCTTCCATGTAATGCCACCAACAAACATATTTTAGAAGGCAACCTCTATGAAGAAATTGCTGTCATTCGGAGGAATTGTGCTCCATCATTGGTGGCAGTGGGAGGAATAGTGCCCCATTGTTGGTATCAGTGGGAGTAATAGTGCCCCATCAGTGGTATCAGTGGGAGCAATAGTGCTCCATTGCTGGTGTCAGAGGGAGAAATAGTGCCCTATCATTGGTGTCAGTGGCCACAGTTTGGAGGTAACTGATTTATACAAATAGATTCATGGCGATTAATTTTTCAGTCCATTTCCAAATAGAAAAAAAGTAAAAAAGCCACACCCAGTTATATAGCCCAAAAAGACAGCAGCCACTTACTTAACTGTGATACTAGCTAGTGAACAAAATAAACAAATTATAAGCAGCGTTTAAAATTATAAACAGTCCAAAATGATAAAGTGCAGTCTTGCAAAAAGTGCCAAAATAGCTTCCTTAAAATGCATAAAGAATCATATAATTTACTGAAAAATCAGTCATAAAATGCAAAGAGTGCTAACCACCTAAAATTACACAAGAGAACCCTTTCCTGACACGTCCCCCGAAGACGTCATTGGTGACGAAACGTGTCGGGGTGGCCTGGTTACCATAGCTGTTGCGTATGAGCCGACAGCTTGCTGGAACTTTCATCTATGCCTGTAAATATGTATATACGCTCACCACAAGCCATGTCAAGGTACTTTTTATTACTTTTAATAAAAGTTTGATTACTTGATGGGCTTCACTATGGCAGTCTATTTTTTTAACATTTTTTGAGTCACTTATTGGGATCTGCTGCCGAATGGCCACCGCACTCCACTGGATGATTGGCTGTTCCTGTTTTACCTTGGGCTTTTATGACCATTATAATTTATAGTCCTACAAATCCTGTAAGAGGCGCACACCAAGATGGCGGTGTTGGTGGTGGATCTCCTGTTCGTTTGTATCATACAGTGCTCTTTTTTGGATGGTTTACTTATTCCACTTAAAGACTGTTCACCATTTATGGACTTTCTCTATTGATTTGATGATTTGTACTGTTTTACCAGTTGCTTATATGTCAAGTAAATGAATACTTGCAAGTCATATATTCCTTCATGCAATTTTAGGTGGTTATTTCAGCACTCTGCACGTTTGCACTTTATGACAGATTTTTCAGTAAATTATATGATTCTTTATGCACTTTAAAAATGCTATTTTGGCACTATTTGCAAGCTTGCACTTTATCATTTTGAACTGTTTATACTTTTTAGCGCTGCTTATAATGTGTTTATTATGTCCAAATAGAGGCTTATTGGTAAGTATCTCCTGGAATTATGTAGCTATCAAGGTAAATAATAACATGGAGTGCATGTGAAGTTCAATATGATAAAAACAAATTCAATTTATGCCGCGCTTAGTAGGAGTAAGAATATAGCAATAGTCTATATCAGGGGTCTCCAAACATTTTAAACAAAGGGCCAGTTTACTGTCCTTCAGGCTTGTGACCAGTGTAAATAGAAAATGTTTCGACATCAGTGGGAGTAAACACTGCCCCATCATTGGTTTTAACAGGAAGAATAGCGCCCCATTGTTGGCTTTAACAGGAAGAATAGTGTCCCATGGTTGGTATCAATGGGAGGAATAGAGCCCCATCATTGGTCTTAGGAGGAAGAATATTGCCCCATTGATGGTGTGAGTGGGAGGAATAGTGCCCCAACGATGGTATCAGTGGGAGGAATAGTGCTCCATCGATGGTGTCAGTGGGAGGAATAGTGCCCCATCGAGGGTGTCAGTGGGAGGAATAGTGCCCCATTAATGGTGTCCGTGGGAGGAATAGTGCCCCATCAAGGGTGTCAGTGGGAGGAATAGTGCCCCATCGATGGTGTCAGCGGGAGGAATAGTGCCCCATTAATGGTGTCGATGGGAGGAATGGTGCCCCATCATTGGCCTTAGCAGGTGGAATAGTGTCCCATCAGTGGTATCAGTAGGAAGAATAGTGCCCCATTAATGGTGTCGATGGGAGGAATGGTGCCCCATTATTGGTCTTAGCAGGTGGAATATGCCCCATCAATTATATCTTAGGAAACCGTTCAGAATGCACCGTTCCCAATGGATAACTTATGCTGTCCCCGTGGGTGCTGGCTCAGTATGCACTGAACATAAGTAGTAAGAAAGGCCCAGATGGCCGCACTCCATTAAATGCTTTTATTCCAAACATAGGTCCATAAAGTACAGAAATGGGGACCAAAACTGACGCGTTTCGCACCCGCCTATGAGCACTTACTCATAGCTGTGAGTAAGCACCCATAGGATGGCGTGAAATGCGTCAGCTTTACTCCCCATTTCTGTACTGTATGGACCAATGTTTGGAATAAAAGCATTTAATGGAGTGTGGCCATCCGGACCTTTCTTATTACTTAGTGCCCCATTAATGGTGTCAGTGGGAGGAATGGTGCCCCATTAATGGTGTTGATGGGAGAAATGGTGCCCCATCATTGGTGTCAGATGGAGGAATAGTGTCCCAAGGGCAAGACAGAGGCAAGCAAAGTGTTGCATCTGGCCCCCGTGCCACAGTTTGGAGACCACTGGTCTATATAAAAACAGTGTTCAGATGTTTATACATACCTGTATAATCCAAGCTGTGTCTTGCTGTATTTATGAAAGTATATCCACATGGTATAGGCTGTATGAGACTGAAGAAAGTTTGGAAACCCCAGGTTGTATATTTGTAGGCTCCTATTCATTTGTGTGCTCGCAGATAACTTCAAAATTTGTGCAAAGACTACATTTTGTTTGTACAATTTGTTGAATATATTTGAAAAGCATCCCCTATTACTACTTTCCTGACTTTACTCTTGCTATACAATATAATTTATATATATTTAAGTACATATGCTTTTATGGATCTTTGGCTAAAAATCTTAGAGAGATTGGTGTATCAATATATAAGATCGCTAACATCCTAAATTTGCTGATCTGATAGAGTGCCATTTATTGGGTTCTTTACAGTACCACCGTCTATATACAAGCTCATTTAATTGCTGTTCGATGTTGGTGCTGGAAATGTGGATGTTGGATCCTTTCCCTGGTTTGTGGAGATCCATATTCATGTTTATAAACACGAGTCTATAAGGAAGAATTTAAAAAATCAGATTTTATATATATACATTCTTATTACATTTTTACACCAAATACCCTTGTTTAATTACATTTAGATACCTATCTGCATTTAATTCAGACTTCTTTTTTTTAAAGATATATTTATTGAAAATTTTAATTGTTATATAGTAAACCACAACAACCTGGGTACAATATAAGCCAACTATGCCTCCCGTGGCTCAGCAAAAAACATTGATAGCATAGAGAATGGTGGTGTATATGAAATTACGTTACATTTAGCAAATAATGACAACTCAGAATGTCAGGAGTGCCAAAGGGAAATAAAGGGAACCAGTCTGAGTCTAACGTTGTCAGGCTAGACACCCACTTATGCCATAAAGTTCACCTGCAAAATGTATATTTACTTAGCATTTTGAAAAAGGTTAATTATGTTAATTGTAATCATCCAATCATGTGCCAGCAAAAACCTGTTTTTAAAATTGCCCTTGTACATGATTGGGTATGGAAAGTGAACTTAGGTTATTTACTAGGCTAAGTGAACATTTTCAACTCCCTTTATAAAGTATCCACTATTACCTTTCCACTGTTTTCTATGTATATTAAAAGTCAGCAGCTACAAAAAGTGTAGCTGCTGACTTTTAATAAACAGACACTCACCTGTCCCCCGGTCCAGCGATGGGGCCCCATGGAACCTCGGATCTCTCCCACTCCCCTCCGCGGCGCTGTCATTCCTAGTGTGGGCACCCGGCCATGACAGCTAGCGGCCTCACGGCCGGACATGCACTATGCATGCGCAAGTGGAGCGGTGCTGTGTGATTGGTCCCAAAGTCTTCTAGGACTTGTCCTGTTTCCCAGAAGACTTTGGGGGGGGGAGGCGGCCTTCCACCTCCAATCGCCTAAGGCGATCAGAACGGAAGTACCCATCAAAATCAGGTATCCGCAAACCCTCCCCCCCCCCCCCAAAAAAAAACTCAGTTTCAGTATCAGGAGCTGGGGAGGAGGTCTTAAAACGGAAGTTCCACTTTTGGGTGGAACTCCGCTTTAAATGGGGATTCTTCATATACCTATGCCTGCAGTTCAATTCGAAGGCTGAAGTTTAACTGCTTCCCGCCTGGCCTATTGTAATATGGCAGGCGGGCAGGAGCTCTCCCATTCTGGGTGGATGGCATATGATGTCCTCCCAGGATCGCGCACACCCTTAGGCGCAATCTCTCTCTCACTAAGCTTAAGTGCAGCCTAAATAGAAAACAGCACAAGGAAAAAAGCATACAGTGACCCACAAGGGATTGGTGTGTGGCTCAGGCTCAGTCAGCATGGGGAATAGTGCAAGTAACTCTGCATCCGTTGCGGGAGTGCCGGCGAGGGATATACTCCCCACATGCATGAGATCTCCATCCCCATGACCAAGCTTTTGGGGGGGGGCGGGGGCGGAGTGAAACGCATTGATGGTGTGGCCTGGCCTGGCGGAGCCCATGCTGAGGTGACCACTCGCATCACTATAGGATTCTGTGGATGTGCGGCACTAGGGATCTCTCCTTCCTTTCCCTTCAGAGGACAAAACCTACAGTCAGTAGGATGTGTCTCTTGTACTGATGCCTATAAGTCCATGCCCCCCACCCCCACAACCATAATCTTCCGGTGCGGTGGGGGCTAGTAGAACTAAGGGGCTGTTGCAGGTTTTCATAAAGAGAGCCTGACTATGCCCACCCATTGAGCCCTGCTCCACTATTCATTGAACCCATACTTCACTTTATGAATGGAGGGGGAGGACCTATAAATCACTCACATGTACTCTGTTCTTAGATCGCTTTGCATTCACAGAACCTGTAGCATGGCTTCTTTGAAAAGAGCAGCTGAGTGGAAAGGGTGGGCATAGTTTTAGGTTTTTAGGTTTTGTGCTGCTCTAGGCCTGACTAAACTTGTGCACCCCCTAATTTAAATATGACCCACCCCTTCCTGCCAAGGCCACACCCTTTCCAGTTTAGGGCACACCCTGTCATCTGTAAACCACACCCCTTCCTCTTTAGGCCCCACCTTTTCCTCTTAGATAAAATGCGGGGTACTGCAGTTAAGCCTATAATCCAGTCCACAGAGTCCCCCTTACATTCCAGTCCACAGAGACTGCAGGCATAGCACAAGGGATGGTCAGAGCCTGCAGGCATAGCACAAGGGATGGTCAGAGGCTGCAGACATGGCAAAAGGAACGGTCAGAGACTGCGGGCATGGCACAAGGGATGGTTAGAAACTGCGGGCATGGCACAAGGGACAGTCAGAGACTGCGGACATGGCACAAGGGACGGTCAGAGACTACGGGCATGGCACAAGGGATGGTCAGAGACTGCGGACATGGCACAAGAGATGGTCAGAGACTGCGGGCATGACACAAGTGATGATCAGATTCTGTGGACATGGCACAAGGGGTGGTCAGAGACTGCGGGCATGGCACAAGTGATGATCAGATACTGTGGGCATGGCATGGCAGGAAGTGTACCCCTAGGTGAATGGGGCCAACCAATGCAACCATGTGCAGTGCACACAGTTGTAGCCATGTGATACTGCATTTAAGGGGCTAAAACAGGCATTGAGGAGGCAACATATTGCCTCTTCACTGCATATCAAATGCTTCTGAAAAGAGATCCGAGCATGGATTGCTTTTCAGAGGAGCATCAGTCCTTGATGACATTGTGAATGAGCACTAAAAAGAGCAGTTGTGATTGTACAGGATTACGGGTAGGGTTGCCACCTCATCCCTTTAAACCCAAATACATATGAATTACACAGGTTCTGTGGCTGATTAAGGTGGGAATTAAACTCACTTGGTGCCTCATCTGCATTTAATTAGCTTCAGAACAACCTGTGTAATTCATATGTGTTTGGGTTTAAAGGGATGAGGTGGCAACCCTAATTACAGATCAAGAGTAACATGCATACATATATTACTGAAGGGGAATTAGAAAAGTGATACACGACAGTTGTCTTAGGAAGTGGGGCAAAAATATAAATCTGGCCTTGTCAGTAAGCAAACACAAAGCTTTCCTGTGCCCAGCCACCACCACGTTGCCAGCAACACCTGGGCACCACCACATTGCCAGCAACACCCAGGCACCACCATGTTGTCAGCAACAGCAGGGCGCCACCATGTTCCCAGCAACACCCTAGCACCACCATGTTGCCAGCAACACCCAGGCACCACCACGTCGCCAGCAACACCTGGACACCACCATGTTGTGGGCAACACCAGGGCACCACCATGTTGCCAGCAACACCCTGGTACCACCATGTTGCCAGCAACACTCGGGCACCACCATATTGCCAGCATCACCCAGGCACCACTACGATGCCCGCAACAATCGGGTGCCAGCAACACCAGGGCATCACCCAGGCACCACCACGATGCCAGCAACAACCGGGCACCACCATATTGCCAGCATCACCCAGGCACCACTACGATGCCCGCAACAATCGGGCACCACCATATTGCCAGCATCACCCATGCACCACCACGATGCCAGCAACACCAGGACACCACCACATCGCCAGCATCACCCAGGCACCACCACGATGCCAGCAACAACCGGGCACCACCACATTGCCAGCATCACCCAGGCACCACCACGATGCCAGCAACACCAGGGCACCACCATGTCGCCAGCAACAACCTGGTACCACCATGTTGCCAGCAACACCCAGGCACCACCACAAAGCCAGCAACATCAGGGCACCACCACATTGCCAGCAACACCCGAGCAACACTTAAGCACCTGTATGCCACCTGTTAGATCCAGAGACATCTATACATTATCAATGGTAGCCTAGCCTGCATGTAACAGGGTACAGAGCAAGCTGTCCCTGACTGTCACCTCTATGCTGTGCAGTCTTCTCAGCCTCACCTGGTGCCATCTGTGTTGGTGCTGACAGCTTCCTGACCACTCCTTTCAGCATCTTCCCTCCTCCAGTAGATCTTGCCATCGGGTCGACGATTGTGTCGATACACCGGCCCTGCACCGACAGCCAGAAACTCCTCCTGCCAGTAGACTCGTACATCGCGTCTAGCATCCTCGTCATCTGCCCGGACTTCCCGCTCATGCAGGCCCCTCCTCTGCCAGCGGCGTTCAGCCGTCTGTGTGGATTGGTGCAGGACCTGGCTCATTGGCAGAGCTGCTCCTTCTGCCTGCCTTAATGAAGCTCACAATGCACTGATCTACTGTTCGGGCGGGCTGGGGGGG
>BLSH010198986.1:1410314-1421799 GCA_018402905.1 Glandirana rugosa | reverse complement strand
CCAGCAACACCAGGGCACCACCATGTCGCCAGCAACAACCTGGTACCACCATGTTGCCAGCAACACCCAGGCACCACCACAAAGCCAGCAACATCAGGGCACCACCACATTGCCAGCAACACCCGAGCAACACCTAAGCACCTGTATGCCACCTGTTAGATCCAGAGACATCTATACATTATCAATGGTAGCCTAGCCTGCATGTAACAGGGTACAGAGCAAGCTGTCCCTGACTGTCACCAATCTCAGCCTCACCTGGTGCCATCTGTGTTGGTGCTGACAGCTTCCTGACCACTCCTTTCAGCATCTTCCCTCCTCCAGTAGATCTTGCCATCGGGTCGACGATTGTGTCGATACACCGGCCCTGCACCGACAGCCAGAAACTCCTCCTGCCAGTAGACTCGTACATCGCGTCTAGCATCCTCGTCATCTGCCCGGACTTCCCGCTCATGCAGGCCCCTCCTCTGCCAGCGGCGTTCAGCCGTCTGTGTGGATTGGTGCAGGACCTGGCTCATTGGCAGAGCTGCTCCTTCTGCCTGCCTTAATGAAGCTCACAATGCACTGATCTACTGTTCGGGCGGGCTGGGGGGGGGCTTTTCTACGTGCAGGAGGCAGCTGTTTTGCCGCCCCCCGCAAAGTGCCGCCCTAGGCCTGGGCCTTGTCGGCCTAGGCCAAAATACAGCACTGCCCACCACACTGGAAGATAAAGTCAGTGGGGGGCATTGATGGAGGAGGAAGAAGTATCAGCATAAAGAACACATGCTTGTGACTGTAAGTTATATCCCTTGTGCTGATGTTTCTGTTTTTTATTTAGGATGCACTTAGGCTTTAATCTGTGTATATTTTGTCTTCCATGTTTTCCACCTTCATCAACATGATAATGAATTTAAACAAAACCTTTCCATTTGATTACATACTGTATTCTATTTTAGACCCAGTCATATGTCATCCCTGGATCTCTGTGCTTCTCTATACAGACAGATCATAGCTTCCTGAAAACATTTCAGCCCCCTGCTTCAGTACTCCTCTCAAGAGACATCAGCCCTGATGCAAGCAGTCGGCAGGCTCTTCAGAGGAGTTATGCAAATACTTTCATGGGTAATTGTCAGTCTGGAAGAATGGGCATTTATAGGCAGTCTGCATTTGTACGCAGATCGCCCTAGGTAACGTTCACATGTGATGCTGAGACTCAAAGAACTGAAATCCAGTGAATGACAAGGGTGGTCCAAGGAACAAAGAGGCTGGAGAGGAAAGGCCTAGATGATGCTGGATGTTGTCCAGCCAGGAAATGTAGGCTGGGTCTGTCTGACTTTTAACCACTTCAGTCCCGGAAAGGTTTTACCCCCTTAATGACAGGCCATTTTTTGCAATACGGCACTGCGTTACTTTAACTAACAATTGCGCGGTAAATAAAATAATGTCCCTTTTCCTCACAAATAGAGTTTTCTTTTGGTGGTATTTGAACAAAGAAAAACAATCTTTTTTACTTTCTGCTGTAAAACATATCCAAATAAATGTAAAAAATCAAATTTCTTCATCAGTTTAGGCCAATATGTATTCTGCTACATATTTTTTGTAAAAAATCACAATAAGCGTATATTGATTGGTTTGCACAAAAGTTATAGCGTTTAAAAACTATGGGATAGATTCATGGCATTTTTTTTCTTTATTTATTTTTTTACTGGTAATGGCAGCGATCTGCGATTTTTAGCGGGACTACGACATTGCGGCTGAGAATTCGTACACCTAACTGACACGTTTTTGGAAACCACAACATTATTACAGTGATCAGTGCTAAAAATATGCACTGTCACTGGACTAATGACACAGACAGGGAAGGGGTTAACATCAGGGGTGATCAAAGGGTTAACTGTGTGCCTAGCTGGCGCTTGCTAACTGTCGGGGGGGTGGTTGCTCTGACTGGACGAAGACACAAGATCTCTATATTCTCCCCTGTCCGAACGGTGATCTGCCTTGTTTACACAAGCAGATCACCATTCTGCCTTTCTGGGGAACTATCGCGGGTGGCCATGTAGACATTGAACCGACGTACAGGTACGTTGCTTCCACAATAGAGCCGACCTGTTGCAGTAAAAGTGCAGTAGGCGGTCAGCAAGTGGTTAATGATTGCTGATAGGCTTACAGTGTGAAATAAAATCAGAGTAAGCAATTTCAGAACAGGAGAGGAGCCTGTACAACTTAACTAAGAATTTTCATTTGAAGTTTGCACCATTAGTGGTCTGCAGCAATGGCCGATTATTGCGCGGCCATCGATATTGAGTGACCGGGCATGTTGGAAATTTTGGGAAAACTAACAAATTTCTAATCAATGATGGGAGAATCGTGCGATAAATATAATGGGAAAAGAAATTCACATGAGCTGTGACCTGGAAAGAAAAGAAGATTCCCAGCCATGAAAATTCTTTTCTGTAGCAGCATGAAGTGAAATTGAAGGCTTGGTTGGTCGAATTTCAAAATCAATGGTGGCATCATCGGATCACAGAACACACAAAATTTCTAGTTTTCGAAAAAGAAAATTTGTTCAGAATCGACCCATGTATGGCCTGCATAAGAGGGTGATTTACTATAACTGGTGCATACAGAATCTGGTGCAGCTGTTCATAGTGACCAATTGTCTTCTACTTTTTATTGGAAAAGCTTAAAGCGGTTGTCTACCCTTTAGAGGGATTTTTACCTACAGGTAAGCCTATAATAAGGCTTACCTGTGGGTAAAATGAATATCTCCTAAACCTTTAAGGTCGGATCTTCGTTTCAAGGTGAGTATTTCATAATGAGTTAGTATGCAGGGCATACTAGCTCATTATGCTATTTTCTTGTAGGTTTTTATTTATTTTTTTAATTTTTTTACTGGGTAGACAACCGTTTTAAAGTGGCTGTAAACCGCAGTTTACTGAGAGTCGGCCCTCGCGCTACTATACACTATTATAAACTGATGATGAGTCAGCTGCTGCAGTATATAGTACATAACACGGTAATACTCAAACTATAAACAGTACGTATAAATACTGCGCAATCCAACCATAGAGTGAATAAATAAAATTTAGATAAAAATGTAATAAAACATCCAGAGAATACTTAACGTGCAGAATAAAAATCACATTCTATATATACGCGTAAGTATAGGTGAAACATCAACGCTGTGTCCAGGATATAAAAACTAGTGACAAAAGATAATAATAAACTCAAATGTTCATATAAGTATGAGAAAAGACGGTCAACCGTCCTTTATAAATGTCCTTTTACAATCAAGTGACAGTGCAGTCTGTAATTAAAAACTAGATAATAATCCAAAGTGTCCTTGTGCCAACAAACAATGTGTTTAGGTGCATAAACAAATGCTTCAAGCATGCAGGTGAAGCCAGTCTGGGGTAGTCTTCTCTCTATACTCCCAAACCAGTTATTGTGATGGTGCTTGGTGGTTACATTTTTATCTAAATTTTATTTATTCACTCTATGATTGGATTGCGCAGTATTTATACGTACTGTAAACCGCAGTTGTTGGAAAAAAATTAAAATTCCCTGCAAGACAATCTTATAATGTGCTAGTATGCATCGCATGAGAGACTTACCATAGAACAAAGCTCCAGCGCCACGCTGTCACCACTGAGAGGGCTGACATCTTCCCCCAGTCTTCCTTCCAGGCTCACGCTCTCCGTGTTTACGGCACAAGCTCTGAAGGTCCGGCTGTGCAAGTTTAGGAAATATTCACAGTACCTACAGGTAAGCCTTACTACAGACTTGCCTGTAGGTACAAGTGGTAGAGTTTACTACCACCTTAACTGAACAAGCTGAAGTTAGATTGGTCACTATGCACAGATGCAGCCAGATTTTGAGTACTTCAAAACAGCTTTAACCACTTGACATCTGGAAGATTTAACCCCACGCCCTTCATGACCAGGCCATTTTTTGCAATATGGCACTGCGTTACTTTAACTGACAGTTGCACGATACTGTACTCAAATAAAATGTATGTCCTTTTTTCCCCACATATAGAGCTTACTTTTGCGTTTACTCTGTGTGTTTATTATTTTTTGCGCTATAAACAAAAAAAGATCAACAATTTTGAAAAAAGAATATTTTTTACTTTCTGCTATAAAACATATCCAATAAAAAAATTGAAAAAGAAATCAAATTTCTTCATGAATAATTTAGGCCAATATATATTCTGCTACATATTTTTGGTAAAAAAAAATCTCAATAAGCATATTGGTTTGCGCAAATGTTATAGTGTCTACAAACTATGGGATATTTTTTTTTTTTTTTTACTAGTAATGGCAGTTACCAGTGACTTATAGCGGGACTGCAATATTGTGGCGGACATTCTGACACTGGCAGACACTATTGACAGTTTTTAAGGACCAATGACACTAATACAGTGATTAGAGCTAAAAAATATGCACTGTCACTGTACTAATGACACTGGCTGGGAAGGGGTTAACATCAGGTGAGATCAAGGGGTTATCTGTGTGCCTAACCAGTATTTTACTACACTGTGGGTGGTGCTTTTACTAGAGGAAGACATGGATTCATATCCCTGCTTTGCAGAGACATAGGATCTATGCCTTCCCTTCTGTCAAACCGGCGATCTGCCTTGTTTACATAGGCAGACCATTGCTCTGTCTCTCTGCAGGATGATCAGCAGGTGCCAGCGGACATCGAGTCTGTGGTCCCTGCCAATAGGCTCCCGCTGTGTATAATTACAGCGGGAGCAAGCCGCAGGCAATGTGCATGCAAGCCCCAGACCCGGAAATGTCGGATAACGTATATACAGTAGAACCTTGGTTCACGACTAACGCGGTTAACAAGCATTTTTTTTTTTAAATGCAAAATCTCACAAAACTAGCAGGATTAAGCCTCTGTGCATGCAATAACGCATGTGGCCAGAGGTGCGGGGGTGCTGGAAGCATTCCGAAAGTGTAAACAGTTTCCGACCTCTCTGAAGCTCACCAGCACCACCACACCTCTGGCCACATACGGTATTACATACATCATGCGCTCCCCCGACCTCTGGCCACATACAGTACTGCATTGACAAGCAGTCACTGTGGAACGAATTATCTGAGTTTCCATTGTTTCCTATGGGGAAACATGTTTTGATATACGAGTGATTTGGATTACAAGCATTCTCCTGGAACGGATTATGCTCGTAATCCAAGGTCCCACTGTATACATGACCTGGAGCAGAGGTGCCGCCCTGTAGCAGTAAAAGTGCTATAGGGTGGACCTTAAGTGGTTAAGATATTTAGGAATATTTTGGGTAATGGTTTTCCAGGTAAGGAATCCCACAACTGTAATTGTAAATGTATAAATGGTGTTTGCATACTTCTCTCTGCAATACACATCCTATGGCTGAACCCAGATCTAGGCATTGTGAACCTGTCCATGCTTGTAATTGAATTGCACTTAGGTTTCCTCCTGCACGGTAATGCACCTAATGCTTGGAACCTAATGCTTGGAACGTGTGATAGTGCAGCTATTTCAATTCACTTGTCAGATTGTTTCTGTGCAATTAAGATCTGGATCTGCCTTTTCAATTTCACACACCACAAGACTACACAGTTCTTTGACTTGAGGCGCAGCATGCTGCAGAGAGAGTGATTCCTTTGCTGTGTCTTTTCAGTACCGATCCGGGCGGGATCCACAGAGGGGTTCAGACAATGTTTCCAACAAATCATCCGACAGCGATGTGAGCGATGTATCTGCCGTTTCCAGGACAAGCAGCGCCTCTCGCTTCAGCAGTACAAGCTACATGTCTGTCCAGTCTGAGAGGCCGCGAGGGAACAAGAAAATAAGGTGAGCCGCGTTATACTTACTTTGTGCAGCATGCAGTACCATGTGTGATGTCTTACTCAGTGAGCCAAGGAGAAAACAGCAGCAACCAATCAGAACTGGTCTTTCACTTATCTGGCTGCAGTAAACTTAAATTTGTTTGGTTGTTGTTTCCATTGCTTTACTGAATAGGTCTAATATACTTTTATTAAAGTCTTTTGAAGCCTGCTTCCAGAGATAACAAAACCCCTTTGTTAGGCTCGATTCACAATAGTGCGTTTTTTTTTTTGCAGTTTGCAGAATTTTTTTTAACATGGTTTCCTATGGAACATGTTCATATTAATGCATTTTTGCGATTTTGAAAAGGTTCAGGGACTTTTTTCCCACAAAAAGCTGCGTTTTGCATGTAATAGACTTTAATGGGCATGCAAGAAAAACGCAAGTGCTGAGTTTTTACCGCGATTTGCGTTTTTAAATCTGCCTAGCAACAAAATTTCACAAAAAATAAAAAAAACACAAATGGCGGCAAAATCGTGGTAAAAACCCATGGAAAGCACTGCAAAAACACTGAAAAGCAACATGCATAGATGTGAATCGAGCCTTAGGCTCGATTCACATCTATGCATGTTGCTTTTCAGCGTTTCTTCACTGTTTTTTGCTGTGCTTTCCTCGTTTTTGCTGCGTTTTACCGCGTTTTGCATTTTGCGTTTTTTTTTTATAATATTATAATTATTTTTTTTTTTGGGAAAGTCTTGTTGCTAGGCAGATTTAAACCGCAAAACGCGGTAAAAAAGCAGCACTTGCGTTTTTCATGCTTGCCCATTGAAGTCTATTACATGCAAAACGCTGCTTTTTGCATGAAAAAAGTCCCCGCCCTTTCCAAAAACGCAGAGGCACAAAAAAGCATTAATGTGAACATGTTCCATAGGAACCCATGTTAAAAAAATTCCCTGCATTTCTGCAAAATGCATCAGAAAACGCACTGGTGTGAATGGAGCCTTAGGCCTTTTTGACACGGACTTCAACTTGAATAGGACCAGTGTGAACAGCAAGCTTTGACCAAGCATTTGCAAACTTTTCAGCAAGCTTTGTTGAAGTTTTAAGGCCTCATACACACGGACGTTTTTTGACGCCGGCGTTTTCTGGCGTTTTTTGCAGCTCTCCATGTTAGTCAATGGCCCCATAAAAACGTCGGCGTTTTTGAGCTGTAGGTGGCGTCAGCGTTAGTGAGCAGAAAGTAGAACCCATGGCCATCGCGTTCTGAGGCTGTAACGTTTTGACGTTTTTTGACGCAGACGCCACAAAACGCCAACAAACGCCACCTAATATTGTACCAGCGTTTTCCGGCGTTTTTTGACGCCAACGTTTTTAGGTTGAAAAATTAGCAGAGGGATGATTTTTTTTAAAAAACGCCTATTGGCGCCGACGCTCACTAACGCTCAAAAACGCCAATGCATAACGCCGAAAAACATTGACTTTTTTTCCTTGACGTCGGACCCGACGTTTTGTTTATTTTTTTTAGATACGCCCGTGTGTATGAGGCCTTAAAGTACCAATCCACTCCAGTTTGTAAATGTTGAACACCAGTCCTAATGGGAGTTTGGGATTGCTACTTTAACCACTTAAGGACCGGAAAGGAGTTCTCCCTTAATGACCAGGCCATTGTTTTTGCGATTTGGCACTGCGTAGCTTTAACTGATAATTGTGCGGTCGTGCGACATTGTACCCAAACAAAATTGACGTCCTTTTTTTCCCACAAATGGAGCATTCTTTTGGTGGTATTTGATCACATCTGTGGTTTTTATTTTTTCAACAAAAAAAAGAGCGACAATTTTGAAAAAAAGAACAATATTTTTTACTCTCTGCTATAATACATATCCAAAAAAAAAAAAAGTAAAGAAATGAATGTATTCATCAGTTTAGACCAATGTGTATTCTTCCACAATTTTTGGTAAAAATAATCGCAATAAGTGTATATTGATTGGTTTGCGCAAAAGTTATATCACCTACAAAATAGGGGACAGATTTATGGCATTTTTATTGTTTATTTATTTTTATACTAGTAATGGCAGCAATCAGCGATTTTTAGCGGGACTGCGACATTGCGGCAGACAGATCAGACACCTAACTGACATTTTTGAAATTTTTTTGGGAACCAGTGATAATCTTACAGTAATCAGTGCTAAAAATATGGACTGACATTGTACTAATGACATTGGCAGGGAAGGGGTTAGCATAAGGGGCGTTCAAGGGGTTAAATGTGTTTTCTAACTGTATGGGGATGGGCTGCCTGGGGAAACACACAGATCCGTCTTCCTTTATAGCAGAAAAACAGGATCTGTGTGAACTCAGAACTGTCAGAACGGAGATCTGTCTGGTTTACACAGGTAGATCCCTGTTCTGTCACTGCGGGGAACAATCACGGGTGGCCGGCGGTCGTTGAGTCCGCCCCACCCGCTGATTGGCTCCCCCGCAGGCCACATGCCTCCAAAAGCCCTTTACCGCGCCGATGTACAGCTATGGCGACAAGCCGACCTGCCGCAGTAAAATTGGGGCGGTTGGTTGTTTCAACAAGAATTTCTGACATTTTCTGCTCATTATAACAGACCTCAATGGACCCAGAGGTGGCAAATATAGAGGGATGCAGTTCTGCTTACATTCACCCACCCATGGGGATGTATTGCTGTCGGTTTTGATCCTAGTAATCACAGGTCAAAAAATGGACAGACAGATTGCATGTGTGAAAGGGGCCTTATTTCCAAGACTGTAAGATTTTGTACTTTAATAATCAAAAATGTAGGCATCAAATTATAATTGTGTAATAAAGTGAATAGATATATGATAATAAGTTGGAAAATGTAATATTTCCATGTGATGTGGCATTACCCACTTCAACTCTGGAAGCTTTTATCTCCATCATGACCAGGCCATTTTTTGCTATTCGGCACTGTGCTACTTTACCTGGCGACTGCACAGTCATACAATACTGTGCACAAACATAATTTATATCATTTTTTTCCCACAAAAAAAAGCTTTTTTGGTGATATTTGATCACCACTGGGTTTTTTATTTTATTTTTTTGCGCTATAAATTAAAAAAAAAATCATACATTTTGAAAATATATCCAATAAAACATTTTAAAAATCAAATTTCTTCATACATTTTGGCCATATTGTATTCTGCTCCATGTCTATGGTAAAAAAAATCCCAATAAGTGTATATTTTTTGGTTTGCGTGAAAGTTATAGCGTCTATGAACTATGGTATATATATATTGGAATTTTTATGTATTTACTTTTATACTAGCAATGGCGGTGGTCAGCGACTTATAGCGGGAGGGCGGGCAATCTGACACAAACTAACTCTTTGTGTGAACTGGCTAACTGCCGCTGACATCTCCAGTGACACTAATACATTGATCAGTGCTAATAATATACACTGACACTGTACTAATGACACTGGCTGGGATGGGGTTAACATTTGGGGCAATCAAAGGGTTAAATGTGTGCCTAACTATGTTTACTGTGTATACTGTGTGGTGCTTTTACTAAGGGATGCGCCGGTTTTTATTCCCATGCTATACATACACAAAGCTCTCTCCTCTCAGTCACTCCAATGATCGGCGGGTCCCAGCCATAAAATATTGGCCTGTAACTGGTGATCAGCATGTGTTGGAGCCAGTGACAGCACAGCCGGGTGGGAGTGCGAGCTCACCCCATACCCGGAAATGCAGAATCACATACAGTATATATACGTCATTCGGCGCAGCTGTTCCGCACTGTAGCAGTAAACCTACAGTGCACGGTCAGCAGGTGGTTAAGACCCCTTTCACACTGGGGTAGTTTTCAGTCGTTTTAGCGCTAAAAATAACGCCTGTAAAGCGCCTGAAAACTGCCCCCCCTGCAGCCCCAGTGTGAATGCCCGAGAGCTATCACACCGGAGCGGTGCACTTGCAGGACGTTAGAAAGAGTCCTGCAAGCAGCATCTTTGGGGCGGGTTTGTGAGCGCTGTATACACCGCTCCCAACCTACCCCTGCCCATTGGAATGCGTGGGCAGTGCTTCCGAAGCGCCTGAAAAGCAATTCGGAAGCACTGCAACACAGGTGCTTTTAACCCCTTCTTGGCCTGAAAAGCGGCGGCAAAGCACCGCTATAACAGCGGTGAAGCGCCGCTAAAATGAGCGGCGCTTTGCGGCTGATGCCCACACTGCCCCGGTCGGAAAGGAGCCTTAGTTGTAAATTGATACTTTTCAAAAGTTAATGTATCATCTTGTCAACTACTTGGAACATACTGAAGTGAATATTGAATTCCCCCAAAACAAAGTTCAGTTACCCACTTTTGAGTCTAGCACAAAAATACAGTTCAGCTTATGCTTAGTTATTTAAAGGATAGTCCAAATCTTACGATTAACCGCTTGCCAACCGCCTCACTTACAGTACAGCGGCAAATCAGCCTCTCTACGCTGGATCATGTATCTGATATGTGATCCAGCACTTCTGGGTAGGGAGCACACACATGCCATTACTAGTATAAAAAATAAATAAAAATTCAAGTATCTATACCAGATGCTATAACTTTCATGCAAACCAAATAATATATACTTTTTGAGATTTTTTTTTTTTTTTTAACCAAAGATGTGACAGAATACATTTTGGCTTAAATTTATGAAGAAATTAGTTTTTATTTTTTATTGGATATGTTTTTTAGTAGAAAATAAAAAAGATTGTTTTTTTTTCAACATTTTCTTTTTTTTTCTTTTTTCATTTGTATCACAAAAAATTGGTGATCAAATATCACCAAAAGAAAACTCTATTTGTGTTAAAAAGATGACATACATTGCACTTGCATATAGTGTTGCATCACAATTGCCAGTTAAAGTAGCGCACTGGCGAATAGCAAAAAAAGCTCTAGTCATGAAGGGGGTAAAATCTTCTGGCAGTCAACTGGTTACATTTTGCATGGTGTTTTAAAATGAGAATTTGTTATAATTACTAGATATATCCAATTAGCCCTTTAATGTTGCTTGTTTACAATAAAAGCAGGTAATTAGTGGTCCATTATCTGACCACATACACAAAGAGAGTACACCCCTCACATTTTTGTAAATATTTTATTCTATCTTTTCATGTGACAACACTGAAGAAATGACACTTTGCTACAATGTAAAGTAGTGAGTGTACAGCTTGTATAACAGTGTAAATTTGCTGTCCCCTCAAAATAACTCAACACACAGCCATTAATGTCTAAACCGCTGGCAACAAAAGTGAGTACACCCCTCAGTGAAAATGTCCAAATTGGGCCCAAAATATCAATATTTTGTGTGGCCACCATTATTTTCCAACACTGCCTTAACCCTCTTGGGCATGGAGTTCACCAGAGCTTCACAGGTTGCCACTGCAGTCCTCCTACACTCCTCCCTGACGACATCACGGAGCTGGTGGATGTTAGAGACCTTGCGCTCCTCCACCTTCCATTTGAGGATGCCCCACAGATGCTCAATAGGGATGAGGTCTGGAGACATGCTTGGCCAGCCCATCTCCTTTACCCTCAGATTCTTTAGCAAGGCAGTGTTCGTCTTGGAGGTGTGTTTGGGATTGTTATCATGTTGGAATACTGCACTAGGGGAGGGAAGTATCTGACCCGGTGTCTCGTCATAAGGTTGTACTATTGTTAGGGTTTGTGTGGAGGTTCTGCTT
>BLSH010198986.1:1395257-1410304 GCA_018402905.1 Glandirana rugosa | reverse complement strand
AAATATTTTATTCTATCTTTTCATGTGACAACACTGAAGAAATGACACTTTGCTACAATGTAAAGTAGTGAGTGTACAGCTTGTATAACAGTGTAAATTTGCTGTCCCCTCAAAATAACTCAACACACAGCCATTAATGTCTAAACCGCTGGCAACAAAAGTGAGTACACCCCTCAGTGAAAATGTCCAAATTGGGCCCAAAATATCAATATTTTGTGTGGCCACCATTATTTTCCAACACTGCCTTAACCCTCTTGGGCATGGAGTTCACCAGAGCTTCACAGGTTGCCACTGCAGTCCTCCTACACTCCTCCCTGACGACATCACGGAGCTGGTGGATGTTAGAGACCTTGCGCTCCTCCACCTTCCATTTGAGGATGCCCCACAGATGCTCAATAGGGATGAGGTCTGGAGACATGCTTGGCCAGCCCATCTCCTTTACCCTCAGATTCTTTAGCAAGGCAGTGTTCGTCTTGGAGGTGTGTTTGGGATTGTTATCATGTTGGAATACTGCTCTGTGGCCCAGTCTATGAAGGGAGGGGATCATGCTCTGCTTCAGTAGTCACAGTACATGTTGGCATTCATGGTTTCTTTAATGAACTGTAGCTCCCCATTGTTGGCAGCACTCATGCAGCCCCAGACCATGACACTTCCACTACCATGCTTGACTGTAGGCAAGACACACTTGTCTTTGTACTCCTCACCTGGTTTCCACCACACTCGCTTGACACCATCTGAACCAAATAAGTTTATTTTGGTCTCATCAGACCACAGGACATGGTTCCAGTAATCCATGTCCTTAGTCTGTTTGTCTTCAGCAAACTGTTTGTGGACTTTCTCATCATCTTTAGAAGAGGCTTCCTTCTGGGACAACAGCCATGCAGACCAATTCGATGCAGTGTGCAGCGTATGGTCTGAGCACTGACAGGCTGACCCCCACCCCTTCAACCTCTGCAGCAATGCTGACAGCACTCATATGTCTATTTTACAAATACAACCTCTGGATATGACGCTGAGCATGTGCACTCAACTTCTTTGTTAAACTGCTGTATGGTCTTGGCCACCGTGCTGCAGCTCAGTTTCAGGGTCTTGTCAATCTTCTTATAACCTAGGCCATTTTTATGTAGAGCAACAATTCTTTTTTTCAGATGCTCAGACAGTTCTTTGCCATGAGGGGCCATGTTGAACTTCCAGTCACCAGTATGAGAGAGTGAGAGCAATAACACCAAATTTAACACACCTGCTTCCCATTCATACCTGAGACCTTGTAACACTAACGAGTCACATGACGCCGGGAAGGGAAAATAGCTAATTGGGCCCAATTTGTACATTTTCACTTAGGGGTATACTCACTTTTGTTGCCAGATATTAAAGGCTGTGTGTTGAGTTATTTTGAGGAGGCAGCAAATTTACACTGTTATACAAGCTGTACACTCACTACTTTACATTGTAGCAAAGTGTCATTTCTTCAGTGTTGTCACATCAAAAGATATAATAAAATATTTACAAAAATGTGAGGGCTGTACTCACTTTTGTGAGATGCTGTAAGTTGTTTTGGCGCAATTAATGTTTGGTTGCCTGCTTGCTAACCGCTTTTCACCTACCTGTGGTTATTTCCACATATAACTGAAATATTCCACATTTATAAGAAGGCATACAAAGAAGATACAGTTAGTCAACATAGAAAAATTAAAATCCACTTCCACCAATAGAAAAGAAAAAATTAAAAACCTACATTGACAGAATCCTAAACTCACCAGATCTAGAGGAAATGAAATAACCGTTGCTCAATAGGGAAATAATCTTTTCAGATCCCCTAAGGTAGGGGTCTCTATTCAAGGGCCACATTGTATATTTTACAAATATTTGTAAGCAGAAAAAAAATCAGTTTTATAAATCAATCAAGAATAAATGAATGAATGTGTTTTACTTGGATCAATTTTGGAATCAGCACAATATGGTTCAAAACAAAAGATAAAGAACTTCAATAATACAAAGCAAAGTCCCCCATTACATCAGAGCAGTGGCGGCTGATGGATTTATTTTGGGGGGGCAAGCAACCCCCCCCCCCCCGGACAGCCAGCGGTGTGGCACTACCCACTACCACCCACTCTCTGCTGTCCCCCAGTGGGTCCGGCAATTATCCATCATCTAGGTGGCAATTAACCCCATCTAGGTGGCAGGTGAGTGACAGGCGGCAGGCAGCGGCTGCTTTGCTCCTCGGCTCCTGTGTCCTTTCCACCATTGTGGCAGCTTCTGTGCATCTCCTCCTCCTAGGAGCTAGGTGTTCAGTAGGATCGCCTGTCCTTTCAGCCCAGCACCGGGAGTAGGATCAGTGTTAGAATAGCGAATATTCATTCACTGTTGTAACACACCTGGGTGGGCCGAGAGCACACTCTCTGCACCCAAGCCCACCCTATTTTGAAGCCCATTAGAGCCTCTGGCTCTAATCAGTGCTTCAAAAAAACACCCCCGCCATTGTAATTCATGCTCCCGGAGTCCTGAAAGGGGCAGGGTGCATGAATAGGGGGTGGCGGCATGAATGGGGGGGTGGCGCCCGTGCGCCTACAATGGTCAGGCCGCCCCTGCATCAGAGCTCCCTTTACATCAGAGTTCATCCATACATCAGAGTTTGTCCTTACTTCAGGGTCCTCATCAGAGCCCCCCTTCATCAGAGTCCACCATAGTAGTCCCCTGTTATATCAGAGTCCACCAAAGGATTGCCCTCCCCCATCAGAATCTCCAACCATCTTACATCAGCGTCCTCCTTAAGACTCCTCCAACCCCCCACTCGCTGTCACTATATAAAAAAAAACGCATCATTCATTCACAGATTATGTGAATGGGAAACTAAAAGTACCGACAGCCTTTGCTGCTGGCGGCTTGTAGTTGAACTACCAGGGAGCTATTGAGTGCTCTAAGTAGTTAATTGTCTCCTCCTGTCAGTGTGTATCTGCCTGCCCATACGAGGTACGAGCAGACAGATACAATGATAATCTGCAGGAGTCCTGCTTTCCAGGCTTCTAGTAAAAAAAAAAAAAAAAAATGAACATTTTTTTACCTGCAAAAAGATGCGCATTTATTATATTTTTAAAACAGGTGAACTTATCCTTTAACTGTAAGAATATGGAGATGTTATAAATAGTAAAACTGGAGCAAAATTGGGCGACATTATGCAGTTCATCTAGAATCAGATACAGCAGGTGGGGTTAGATCTGCTAAGTTACTATGCATAACCAGACTATTTGTACATGAGACTCAACATTTATAAACACGTATTTCCATTATTCCATGTTTCAGTTTATTTTTCTGTTTTTCTTCTGCATGTTTTTTCTTTGTGCATGTTGCTGATGCTAACCAACCTTTTTTTTTTCTTCTTTTCGGTTTGCATGCTTTTTTTCTTGGCTGTGGGGCTTGTTAGGAGACTGAGAGAAATACAAGAGAGATCAGGTAGACTTGAGGCAGGGCAGGGAGGGGAGAACCACCTGGCATTCCCAGAGGAGAATGAAGAGGAGGAGGAGGAGCAGGAGGAAGTCACACATGAGAGTGAGAAAGTAGCAGAGGAGTTGCGGGAAGTTAGTGAAAATTGCACCAAGAGGCAAAGCAAGGGGTCATTTGATGAAGAGAGCCTACATGATGAGAAGCCTGAGGAGCAACATGACCCAACAGATGATCGCAATGAAAGTCTGCCCAGGAGGTTGTCAGAAAATGACATCAGGTAAACCCTGTCTTCTTAGGGTATTCCTTCTTAGCTAGTTCCTTGTGTGTCACCATTATTCCTGTAGAGCATATATTTGTATATATCACTAAAATTGTGTATATACAGATGAAAAGCACCCATAGGGTACAAAGTTATATATTTAAGAATGTTATAACGCAGCAGGTGTTTAGACAGGTAATGAGCTGCTAATATCAGGAGCCTTATCAGAAGTAGCTGTGTGCCATGTTACTGTTGAGCCACTGGTTGACCACCACTGCTTTGTTTCAGCAATTTACAACACCAAAACATTATCTAAGTCTTCCTCTATTTACTCGGTCCACCTTACCACACCAAACCTTAAAAGTTTGAAACTGGGCCTGTCCTGACTGCATTCCTATATGGTCCTTCTGGATAGACTTGGTGGAGATCTTTGCCAATATGCGCCTCTAGCCTCTTGTATAGTTAAATACACTCTATTGATAGCTTGGCTTGTGCACAACCAGCCTGTCCATACATGGATCGAAATTCGGCTGAACTGGTTAAATTTCTGTGCATGGCCAGGTTTACTCTAGGGCCAGTTTAGTCAGATGTAAATTACCAGACCAGAACATCTGGAGGAAACATACAAAACAAGGAGAATGCACAGACTCCACGCAGATACCATGTCACTTCTCACAACACAAATTCATACTGTACCATTCATAACTTTATTCAGTTGCCAGGGTTCTGTTTCATCTTACCAGTAAATTCCTAATAATATTAAAATCAAACACAGTATATTGTTTTCTTATCGCCAGAAAGTAAGCAAGTATTAAAGTGGACCTGAACTCAAAAAGGGAAGATTTGCTATGTTACAGGGAACATTCAGAAATTATAGTTGTGCCTAAGCAGTACCCTGACAAATGTACCATTTGTCTGGAATTCCTCCATAAAGATAGCAGTGCACTTCCTGATACACTGTATTGTGAAAAGTATTGGGGCACCTGCCTTTACACGCACATGAACTTTAATGGCATCCCAGTACTGGTCCGTAGGGTTCAATATTGAGTTGGCCCACCCTTTGCAACTATAACAGCTTCAACTCTTCTGGGAAGGCCGTCCACAAGGTTTAGGAGTGTCTATGGGAATGGTTTACCATTCTTCCAGAAGTGCATTTGTGAGGTCAGGCACTGATGTTGGACAGGTAGGCCTGGCTCTCAGTCTCCGCTTTAATACAGGTTAATAAAGGTCTTTTATCGGATTGAGATCAGGACTTGTGCAGGCCAGTCAATTTCCTCCACCGCAAAACTCACTCATCCATGTCTTTATGGAACTTGCTTTCTGCACTGGCTCACAGTCAACCAGCACCAGGGAGACCACAGGCAAAATTGGTGACTAGACCTTTGACCTCTACTGTTTTTTTAGGACTGCTTATTGAGTTCATGTCCTCTTTAACATGCACACAGTGCCATTGTTAACATTTAATATATGCACTGTTATAGACTTTGTGAAAATGGCTGTGGTGTGACTTAGGTGTCTTGGTTTCATCCCACAATTCAAAAACACGTTGACAGGTTTATCAGCATTTTCCCAAATTGGCCTGTAGCATGCATGTGTCGGTATAGCACCTCATACTAATGATGGGGAAATAAGAGTGTAAGCTGCACAGGGACTGATGTGAGTGCTGAATATACTTCTATATTATATAAAACTCTACAGAGCATGACAGTGCTGCATAAATGAATAAAATAAGCTACCTTAAGCTTATTAAAGAGAAACATTTGAAGCGCAATCTAGGAAACAACCATGATTCCTTCCTGTCAGTCAAACCTGATACACATAGTTTTTATATTCTTCTTAGTATTTGTTTGATTCATTATTTCACTTTGGAGCTTAATGACGTTGACATATAGCCCACACAATGTACAATGGGTAGTAAACTCAGCAGCAGGTCATATTTAACAAACAATAAAATGTTTCCTGCGTTTATCGGTCTCCTCCTTCCCATCAGAACAGATGCGGAACTATTAATTATATTGTCAAGAACTAGATTTGCATTGAGTGAAGGCCATTCCCTTGACAAATGCTGACCCATTTTGTGACAGAGACAGCACAGTTCCGCAGAGCAGCATGGCTCTAAAATTTCCATAGAGATATCACTTATATTTGGCCCATTTTCCGGCTGTAGGAGGGGACCTGAGGAGTTTTCCGTGGCAAACTGGTGACAAAGTAACACAGATGTGCTGCACTTTCCTCTGTTTCCTCGTCAGCCGAGTACATTAAGCCTTCAGGATTGTACAAACCAATTCTGAATACACCATTAAAATGACTTAATTACCATTACCACCCACATGCTGCAGTACAGATTATACAGATCCTTGGGAGGTTATGCAGGCTTCTGTGTATTGTGCAACATGTGCATATTTTGCATAGTTTAAGTTATTTCTTTTTTACAAATAGTAAAATCAATGTATGAGGTGTGTAACTTGTTGTACATCAGGTTGTAGTATCTTTTCAAGGTGAGATACAGATTCTTATTTCTGATAGTAATGTCAGAGAGAGGAGAGTCTTTATGAATGGCAAAGGCTGACCTAATAGTGTGTTTAATTTGGTCTACAACAGGGATCTCCAAACTTTCTAAACAAAGGGCCTGTTTACTGTTCCTCAGACTTTAAGTGTCTGGACTATGGGCAGTGAGAGTAGGAAATGTCTTGGCATCAGTGGGAGTAAACAATGCCCCATTGTTGGTATTAAAGGTAGAAATAGTGCCCCATTGTTGGTGTCAGTGGGAGAAATAGTGCTCCATTGTTGATGTTACAGGCAGGAATTTGGCCCCATTGTTAGTGTCCCCATAGGATTAGTGTCTGGTATCAGTGGGACAAATAGTGCCCCAACGGCCAGATAAAGGCAAGGGAAGGGTCACATGAACTTTCGTACATAGGCACCCCCAATGTTTATAAATTCGTATGAGCAGATTGCCCTCCATTAGCTTCTTCCTTGGCAGCAGCAGCTAAGGGAAGTGACAGGAGAACCTGGAAGTGATGTAATACACTTTGCTTCTGGGTTCTTTCTAGGGAGGTTAGATCAGTGGTATCAACCTCCTTATCTCTAGAATGTTCGTTGGTATCACTCCCCTCTACCTATCAGCACTTGTCATGCCAGTGCCGGGTTACTCCCCTGTCTGGTTTATTGCTATTTAAGTCCCTACTGTCCCTACTGTGGCAGTGAAAATTAGGGAAAATTCTAAATTACCACCAGAGCAGGATTAGAGGTATGGAGGCTGAACCGACCAAATTTCGAACCATGTATGGCCGTCCTTAGACCAAGATGCTCTCTGCTATCTTAATAACCTTGGACAGTTACAGTATCATGTTGGTAAATGAATCCTGTACAGTGTATTAGGGATAAGTGAAGTCTTGAGCATTGTAGTCATAATAATTTAAAAACAATGGTGCCTTTCATTGATATAAAGTGACAGATGAACACTGGTGCAGTTCCCTGAAGCCTGGTTACCATGGAAATCTGGCTGCCTTACCTCATACTTGTCCTGAACCGTTGCTATTGTTCACATATTCTATAAAAATGAGAGAAATGAGGGAAAAAGTTGCAGAATATCAGATTAACCCCTTCAGAATCAACGTGAGATAGTTAGGGAATGGCATAAGGTCTGGAGGGGTCACACTTGACAGTCATTAAATAGCCCTGCACAGGATATTCGTTGGTAGAGAATCAATAAGTTTGATCTGGCTTGTGGAAGGAAGTTGTTTTATTTTAATTCAATAAAGTTTGTGTTGGCCAACAATATTACAGATTAAAGTAACTAATTTGCCCCAATTTAGAAATCTGACATTAAAATATTCTTAAAGCACATGTGAGCCCTACAGTTCACAACGATAGGCAATGTGGTGGAATGCATTATTAATAATTGGAACATTCTGCATTAAAATATTAAAAAAAAAATAAATAAATAATAAAAAAAAAATATATATATATATATATGTCAATGGTTATATGACCACTATATCTGCAAGCCAGAGCTGTGGGTGATGGGTGTTGGAGAGAAGGCAGTGATGAGCTGCAGAAGAAAGTCCCAGTCTCTGCTTTCAAATTAGGAGAGCAATTATTTGAATTTAGGCAGAATCTTACGTGTATACAATTTAAAACTTTATTAAGTTATAATTTTTAAAATAAAATTTAGCAGTAGACAATGACATTGGTATTTTTCCACAGATTTCATTGATTTCCAATCTTTCAATTTAATTACTGATTTTCTTATGAAAATAGCGTCTTTCCTAGCTGTCTCTGACTTCAATACTTTCTGTGTTCCTAACCTAGAACAAGTATGCAAGCAGCAAAGTCAGACAGGGGCCTGAACTCCTCATTTGCCTTTTTTATTCCGGGTCTGTGATTCATGAAGTATTGCAGTTCAATCAACCAGCTTGACAGCCAGGCAGCTATCATTTTAATAGAGATCAGCAATGGTAGTCTTCTCAGTACAGGTTTCTTTTAAAATAAACTCCATATGTTCTCTCCCCCTTCTCATCGAATTTCCGAATGGTGGTACAATGGAACCACGTCTCCATTTTCTCCTAGCCTATCTAGAATTGCACAGTATCTATGCTCTTGCAGGCAGCAGACAATTTTAGTGTGGGCAGTGGTATAGCGTGGGTTGTCAGCACCCGGGGAAATTTGGACCCCCTAACCCGTGGACTTTTAGCACTCCCTCAGTCCCTTACACAAGTACAGTATTAAACCTTTTATGCTACATTTTAACATATATATATATATATATATATATATATATATATATATATATGGCCTTTGTAGTTTATTTAATAAATATACTATATGTTTATTATTATTTAATGAATATACTAAGGAAAGAATATATATTATACTGGTGGTCCTTACCAAAGAATGGGGGCCCAGGGGCTGTTATGCCTGCTCTTCTGCTGCGTACATGATGTGGCCAAGGAAATGGGTTCCTCCATTCACAGCCTGAGCCTCTGTTTGGCTGCCCACAGGCTTTTATTATTGGTTGAATCTGAGATATCTCTTTGACTACATTAGTCAAATAGAGATATCTTCTCATCTTCAACCAATAATAAATTACTGGCAGGCAATCAGAGGCTCAGGCTGTAAATAACGAGGAGCCCTTATATACAGCAGAGCAGGCAGCCAATAGTAACCCTAAAGTAAAATAGACGAAATTAAAGTTGAGGTCTGCCTATCCTTGCAAAAATTAAAAGCCAGCAGCTACACATACTGTACCTGCTGATATTTAATATTAGGATGCTTACCTGTCCAGGAGTCCAGCGATGTCGGCACAGTAGCTGATGTTTCCATCAGCTGTCTGGTGCTGCCGCCGCCATTTCTGGTAAGGGAACCCAGCACTGTAGCATTACGGGCTTCACGCCGGGAACCCTACTGTGCATGCATGGGGCTCCGCTCCTCTCTCTTACTGGCCCGGGGGCGGGGGAAGGAGGAGGAAGCCGAGCTGCTGGCGTAATTCGCCGAAACCTGGACTCACGGAAGTGGGTATAGGATACCTGTCAAAGAGGTATCTGCCCCCCCCCCCCAAAAGGTGCCAAATGTGGCACCGGAGGTGGGTAGTTTCCAATAAGCGGAAGTTCTAATTGTAGGTGGAAATCTGCTTTAAGGAAAAGACACCCGGGATTGTTTCCCTTCTTACCTACCTCACCTGGAGCCATGGTGGGGACAGGGGCTAAAGCTGTGAATGGAGAGGACTGGAGCCCTTAATAATCTCACAGCAGAGCAGCCAGCAATTAACCCCTATGTAATTTACGTAGGTGTTATTGGCTGGTTTCCAATATTAAGGGCTCCTCGGTAATTCACAGCCTTAGCCCCTGATTGGCTGCCCGCAGCCTTTTATTATTGGCTGACTCTGAGATAGCTCTTTGACTATGGTAGTCAAACAGCTATCTCAGATTCAACAAATAATAAAAGGCTGCAGGCAGCCAATCAGAGACTCCAGGTTTGAATAACCAGGAGCCCTTACTAATCCGTACTAACGGCATTACGTTGGGGTTATTGGCTGGCCGCTCTTTTATAAGTGAGGAGACCCACCACCACCAGTGGAGCAAGAGGGGTAAAAGATGGTGGGCAATAAGGATCATCAAGTAATGAGAAAAGAGATGACAGCACTCCGGATTAAGCGGTGAAAAGCAGTGTAGGCTTTATTGGAAAACTTACTGCATGGTGTAAAATTAATCCATAATTCCAATGAATGCACAAATACAAATCCAGTCACAGATCAAACAGGTACAAGATGAGAGACGCATTTCACGAATCTTTATTCGCTTAGTCATTATATGAGATAGATAATGACTAAGCGAACATAGATTCGTGAAACGCATCTATATCATCTTGTACCTGTTTGATCTGTGACTGGATTTGTATTTGTGCATTCGTTGGAATTATGGATTCATTTTACACCATGCAGTAAGTTTTCCAATAAAGCCTACACTGCTTTTCAGTGCCGTCATCTCTTTTCTCATTACTTGTTGCACAGCCCACGGTCTGGACGGAGCACCTGGTATCAGCGGTAGGTGATTAGCCTTTACCTGGGAGCGGTTGTCTGTCTGACTAATAAGGATCATCACCCCACCCTCCACACAAGGTGCCACCCCAGCCCCCCTCCTGTGTCCTCCCAGCCAAGCAGGAAATATGGTGGCCCGAGTGAGAAGACAAGATGGTGAGAGCTCAGCACACAACCAGGAAGTGGGGTACACCAGGGAGGAGCTTTACAGCCATTTTTTGGCACCCTTCCCAACTCTGAGACCCCGGGGGCCACTCTCACCTGTTAGCCGGGGGTGTGAGGGGCAGTCTGGTGCGTGCGAGGGGGGGCACCAGGCGGGAAGGTGGAGGTGACCTTGGACAGGCTGGCCGGGAGAAGGGGGGCTTACCAGGATAGGGGCTGCAGGTTTTCCAGGAGGGGGACGTTGAAACTTCCCCGCTACTGAAGAGAGCACACGGGCAGCTGCTGCTGGCTGCAATTCACAATTGAAAAATGGCTGAATGTTGGTGTGTCCCAGAGAGCTGCTCACTCACCGCCCCATGACTAATCAGGAACAATGTATGTACATGGTTGGCTGGCGCTTCGGACCCAGCACACTAGGGGTGGCGGCGGACATTATGTAGTGTGCTTAGAGCAGTGCACATGACCACAACTAACATGCACTGCTCACTTCAATCAAAATGCCGCTTTGGAATTTAATACTGCACTTGTGGAAGGGGCTCAAATTACTTGCCTAGCCCCGGGTGCTGACAACCCTCGCTACACCACTGCCCCCACTTAAATTGTCTGCTGCCTGCAAGAGCATAGATACTGCCCAATTCTAGGTAGGCTAGGAGAAAATGGAAGCTTGGTTCCATTGTACCGCCACTGGGAAATTCAATGAGAAGGGGGAAGCAACATATGGAGTTTATGTTAAAGGAAACCTGTACTGAGAAGACTACTATTGCTGAACTCTTTATTAAAATGATAGCTGCCTGGCTGTCAAGGTGGTTGAATGAACTGCAATACTTCATGAATCACAGACCCGGAACAAAAAGGCAAATGAACAGTTCAGGCCCCTGTCTGACTTTGCTGCTTACATACTTGTTCTAGGTTAGAAACTCAAAAAGTATTGAAGTCAGAGACAGATAGGAAAGTTGTTATTTTCATAAGAAAGTCAGTAATTAAATTCAGAGATTGATAATCGATGAAATCTGTGGAAACATACTGTTGTAGTTGAAAATGCCTCTATTTTATTTATAAAATGATAACTTTAAATATGTTTTGCATAGTATACATGTAAGATTCTGCCTAATTTCAAATAATGGCTCTCCTAATTTGAAAAAGCAGATGTTTGGGAGCTCACAGTGATTACAGACATTAAAAGGTGGGAAAAAACACAAAAATTATTTAATGAAAAATAGATTACAGGGCCATTGATTAGTATTAGTATTCAATATTATTGGAGAAAAGGGATATAGTTTAGTGTCACTTTAAGCAGAACATATACCAGTATTATGTCCCAGATGCTCATAATGCACGTGTGCCAACTAGTCATGTAGTCTTTCATTGGTTGTGTGGTATTTCCAATCTGCAGCGGAAGACTCTCACCAGCACTTTCTATTGATTTTCTCATTTTAAAGTGTGATTCTGCAGAGACGACAGATGGAAATGTCTTGTTAGACATGGTCTCAGTTTTCTGCTTGAGATGGATTCTGAGAAAGGATAAGACTTTCTTCTTAACTGCCAATAAGTAAATATTGTATCACATTCCCCATAAAACTTCTGTCTCTTAAATCCAGTAACAGAGAATGGCTGTGCTGTATGCCTTGTATATACATACTGAGCAGTGATGGCTGACCAGGTGCATTCTGGACTCCTAACATGTGACCCCTGTCTACTTTGATGAGGGACATGATCCGTTATTTCCAAGTCTGCTTAGTGATAAGGGACAGCAATATTAATTTGACATTAGTATTTATCTATAGATATATAATCAATCCTGCGCTTGAGAAAAAAAGAAAGTATGTGATGATACAGTAAGTGCTGCTAGCAGACAAGTTTAGGTGGAACCACAAATAGCATATATACATATAACTGCAGCGCAGTCCAATTGCCGACTTCAAAAGTGAGCAGGTAATATAGAGTAGAAGTCTATAGCTTCTTTGAAGCAAGTAGTTATAATGATGATATTGAAGAATCAGACGTTCAACCCATCACCAAAGACACCAGCACACGCAGCCTCTTACCGGAACTTACCGACCCCCCTATTACGGGGGGTCAGTGTATGCCTCTAATGAGTAAAAAGAGAATCCACCGATCCAGTCAGGGAAGACCAAAGCCACTCAGATCATGCCAGTGTATCTCCTCAGCACATCAATACTCTCAGAGGAGTCCCGTTTTGTATAGTGACCAAAATGCAAGGAAAACAACAAGAATCCGATAGTGTAGATTGCACGACTCAGATTTAATGTAATAAAAAAAATGTACACTCACATTTAAAATAAATAAAACTGCACTAAGGGAAGCACCTGGGGCGTCCAGCTACCAAAATGGCGGCCGCTGACCAAGTTCCTGGTTCCTCGTGGCGTGCGTCGTGAGCCTCACAACGCACGCCACGAGGAACCAGGAACTCGGGGGGAAATCAGTCTATCTATCTATCTTTCTATCAATTCATCCATCCATCTTAGATGCACGAGCACACATTATATTTTACTAAAAAAGTGTCTTCTTTTACTGTTTTATTTTGCTTTCTTTTATAAATGAGTTTTCTGTTATTGCTGTTCAAATCAAATGTGATTGAAGAAATCCTGCAATTTCAGCAGACTCTGGCCTATGCTATGCTATATATATACTGACATGAATAGTATAATTAGGCCTCATTCACATGGGCACACTACAGCATAGGCCCAGGCGAGGGTCATGTTTACCCGCATGGGGATGCCCATGTGTGTTCCATGCATCCCCGTGCAGGCAGTCCAATTCATGTCAGTTGAGACGCAGCTGCTGCATGGACACAGCCACTGCTCCCAATTTGACATCCATGCGGGTGCACAGGCCTGAACGCACACTGCCGTTGACGCACACCCGAACAACTGCTGCATCTCAATTGAAATTAATGGAACTGCCTGTACCAGAATGCATGGAACACCTGTGCATGCCATGCAGGTCAACTCGCCCTCACATGCGCGCAAACGCCGGTGTGAACAAAGCCTTAGGGGTGGAGTAATGGGGATAGGTGGAATACAGGTAGTAAGAAAGGGAGTTCAGAGAGTGACAATACAATACAGGGTGTCCCAAAAGTCACCATATATAGAAAAAATGGGAAATTGTAGCTAAATGTACCTTTGTTTGCAAAATATTAATTTCCAAATTTTACTAAATATTTACAACATATTCTCTAAATACTAATATTCTCTAAATGTAAAATATAATATGAGTTTGTTAATTTTTTTCTATGTATGAGACACGCTGTACAATACAATTTGTATTAAGGCAAGGCACAATAACATTTGAGTATTCCATTGTTCAAATATTCCAAAATGTCCAGAGATGTATGTTTTATAAAGAATCTCCCAATAACATATTTAGTAAATGCAAACAGCAATGGATAGTAATCAAAGCAACCATTCAGAAAGCATCCAGTTAACGTGAATGGAGATTTGTAATTGATTTCTATGTGAATTATGTTACCAAAACTCTTAATTCAACATATTAATAAATGTGTTAAGTGAAGCAGCCAATCATCTTCTTTCACCGATTTTACTGCAGTGAAATGAAATCTGATTGGTTTGTGTGCATCGTGTATTTTTCTATGCACTGCTTTGTTGAACAATGCTGGCCATACATGCATTGATTATTCATGCAGTTGACTGTCATTCAAACAAATGTCTGAAATAATTGTTTGATACAAAATAATTAGTAAATCCAGTCACTTTTAATATCAAACGTATTGGAAAAAGTAAAAAAAAAAAAAAAGAAACAAAAGTGATTGTTTCAGAATTGTCTATTTGTTTCATACAACATTTGATCAACCTGATAATGGAAAGAATTTCTCTACACATCGCATTTGGGTTGATTTACTAAAGCTGGAGAGAGCAAAATCTGGTGCAGCTGTGCATGGTAGGAAATCAGCTTCTAACTTCAGCTCGTTCAATTACGCTTTGATATATAAAAAAAAATGGAACCTGATTACTTCTATGCAGAGCTGCACCAGATTTTGCACTCTCTAGTTTTATTGAATCAACCCCATCATATTTAACTTCAATCTAACCCTATAAAATTGGCTTAACGTGATTAAATGGTAGTGAAAAATTATCACTAATTGTTAGATTTAATCAGAATATTAATTTCAATTGTTTTATCGAACTGCTAGATTGATACATGTATGGCTGGTATGAGGTTGTATATGTAGTTTATGTCTTATCCATCCTGTCTATGTGCTGCTTCTGTTGCCTGTTCTTCACACATAATTGCTAGAACATTTTAGTCACCTGCTAGAAGACGCTTTATTTCCCCAATTTTCCCATTTTTATCAACTAAACACTCTGCTTTTCTGTCTTTTCGCAGAAGATCGTCCACTGATTTTACAAGATCGTTAATACACACTTCTTGTCCGTTGTCTTCGTCGTGTATCTGTCCTACCTATTCTGTATTTGATGTATATGTTGGAGTATGGTCGGTATGTACATAGTTAGATCGTCAAGCTATTTTGTTAACTTTAATTATAAGACTAATTTAGATTGTTAATCACTATTAAAAAGTGATGGTAAATTAGTGCAATTCGGTTAAAATATCCCAATCTAACTTCAATTTATACTACCCCAACTAAGTTATTTTGATCTCTCACGT
>BLSH010198986.1:1374523-1389544 GCA_018402905.1 Glandirana rugosa | reverse complement strand
AAAAAAAAAAAAAAAAAAAACTACCTGGATATCGCTGTGCCTTCTGAGGAAACGAGGGATTATGCCGTGCATTTTAAGTGTATAAGCTGATTATGCAATGCAGTGACTTTTGAAGTAAGGCATGCCATTGATCTGTAAGCCTAAATTATGCTGCAGGAGTTTCAAAGACCTGGTTAAAACCCAGCCAATATTCTGCTTTAAAACCAGACTATGAAACAGGGTTTGTAAATATATACATATACACCCATCAGCCATAAATTTATGACCACTGATAGGTTAATTAAATAACACTGATTATCTCGTAACAATGGCATTTGAAACTGTGGGATATTTTAGGCAGCAAGTAAACATGTTATCCTTGAAGTTTATGTATTGAAAGCAGAAAAAATAGGGATCACAGTTTGTTGTGTATGGGGCTGCGTAGCCACAGACCGGTCACGGTGCCCATGCTGACCCGTGTACTATGACTGGAAGTGCCCACAATGGACATGTGAGCATCAGGACTGGACCACAGAGCAATGGAAGAAGGTGGCCTGGTCTCACGAATCACGGTTTCTCTTACATCATGTGGATGGCCGGGTGCGTGTGCGGTGCTTACCTGAGGAAGAGATGGCACCAGAACGTTGTATGGGAAGAAGACAAGCCAGTGTGATGCTTTGGGCAATGTTCTGCTAGGAAACCTTGGATCCTGCCATTCATGTGGATGTTACTTTGATATGTACCACCTACCTAAACATTGTTGCTGGCCAAGTACACCCCTTCATGGAAATTGTAATCCCTGATGGCAGTGGCCTTTTTCAGCAGGTTTATGCACCCTGCCACGTGGCAAAAATGGTTCAAGAATGGTTTGAGGATCACAACAATGAGTCTAAGGTGTTGAGTTTGCCTCCCAATTCTCCAGATCTCAATCCAATTGAGCATCTGTGGGATATGCTGGAAAAACAAGCTAATGAAGACCCTACCTTGCAACTTAAAGGACTTAACGGATTTCCTGCTGACAACTTGGTGCCAGATACCACAGCATACCTTCATAGTTCTTGCGGAGTCAATGCCTCAATGTGTCAGTTCTATATTGGCAGCAAAAGGGGGAACTACTCAATATTAGATGGGTGGTCATAAAGTTATAGCAGATCGGTGTATATATCTCACACACACACATATACATTGTTTCTGTTGACTAATATACAATGTACCTACAGTTAACCCACTCCAGGTCCACAAATCACTACAAACTGCTAGCAGGGTAGGGTGACCATTCTTCTCTACTCTTCATCTCCTCCCACTCAGCATCTCCTTCCCACACCGTTGGGTGGAGTTGCTCCATAGCTTAGTAAATGAGGGGTTTAATGCTGTTTGAACTCTACTTCAATATGGAACGTGTACAGCTACTTTCGAAGCAGATCTTCACTGCATCTGAGCACCACAAACTAAAAACACTATTTAATTCATTTTTAATATTCACAGCAAAATTCATACATTTCTCCATGCTTTATTTTTTTGAGGAATCACTTTGAAAAATAACCCCCTAGCATTTCTGGCTGTGGCCACCTTGAGTGAGGGCAGATGGTTTATGTAGCATTTACTTCCTGGAATCCATCTGTCCTTAGCCAAAACATGCATGCAGGAGAGTGTGCTTATCTGAGAAAACCCCTCCTCCTCTCCTCTCCTCTCCTCCTGAGGACTCCTGGGGTGGATGGCATCATTTGCCTGAGCAAGAAACCAGGAAGTAACTGAAGAAATGTAAAAAAAAAAACAAGTAAATATGATATACTTTCCTATCTATGTACTAATTCTAGCAGCATGAGGATTACAAATGATCAATGTTGATTGGGAGAGTGAAGTTCCACTTTAGGGTTTCCCAAGGACTGCTCAGACCTTTTAGCAATGTAGTGGTACCCCTTTAGAAAATGGATGGATATCTATGACTAGGCACTTGCAGTATATATATATATATATTTATATAAACAGATGAAGCAGGAAATCTTTCATAAATATGACTATATAATAATGTTCATGTTCACACTAATCTTGTGTTATAATTCGTAAATGCTCTTTCCCCACAGTTTCTCCATTGGTTGTGTGTTCTTTCTGCATTTGCACATCAGCTTTCTTGTACCTTATAGACCCTCACGTAGTCTGGAGTATGTCCAACTTTTGTAAATAATATTTTTCTTTGTTTAACAATCAGAACGTCTAAGTGTTCAATGACTCTGGGATTCTCTGTAGCAAAAAGGCAAATTCTTCTCAGTTGTATTCTTATATAAAGAGAATAAAATCCATGAAAGATTGAAAAGTCTGACAGTTACTTTAGCGTCAGCCCCAGGTCCCAATCACATTAGCAGTCTTGGGATTTTGGGGTTTGTTGCATAATCCAAATTGATGGTCCGCGTCTGAGAGACGATTGTGAAGGCACAAGCAACACCGTTATTATTTAATGAATTTGACTGTTGTTACAGTCAGGAAGCAGAGACTACAGTATGTCCCAATTTTGTTAGTTAAAAAATGGAATGCACGTGAGTTTACAGGCTAATATTGTACTATACTGAGGCTGGTAGAACATGGGTATATCTAATACCAAAACCATGGGGTGGTAAGAATCTACATCACGGCACTCTTAGATAGTTGTGGCTGACAGGACAGATAGAGAATGTAACTCTCCCCAGTGAGACACAGATAGCAATAAAAAAAAGAAAACCTTACAGAGGTTCTAACCTTTACCTGCTCCATAAAAATGACTTTAGATATACCTTTAAAAGAGATGGATGTTTTTTAAAAAAAATGTTAAGATTCATACTTATCTAGGCTGATGCAGCATCGGTCTGATGCTCCATCTGTTCCCCTGGAGCCTCTAACACTGAGAACTGAGGGATCAAACACCGCCGATCGTTCGGTTATCACAGCTCCGTGAGCAGAGAGCTGGTGACAGTCAGTCACCGCTCTCTACTCTGCCCCAGCACGCTCACTGGATCGCTGGGCTATGGAGGGGACGGGGGCGGCCGGATCAGGCTCTCAGTGGCCTGCTGAGAGGCTAGGCCGGGTGCCGGTCCAGGCATGTGGGTGGATCCCGACTCCATTGTCACGATCTTGGACCAGCTCTGTAACGTCAGCCAACCAGCAGACTTCGGCCCACAGTCTGCTTAAGACTGGTCACAGGAGCGCAGAACTAGCTGCACTGCTGTGATCCATGGAAGTACAGCCAAACAAGCTTTGACTGTACTTCTCCTTTAACTATTTTGCCCTTTAAATTACACATGATATTTTACCTCCTATAAGAGCATTTACACCTTACACACTACCTCTTAGGCAGTGGAATTGCCCAGTAGAGAGATGTGTTACTATGACGTCTCTGGGCAACTAAGCATTCTCAGAGGAGAACAGGATATTAGAGCAGCCCCCTTTGATAAGGTTAAAGAAATATAGGCAACTAAAGAGTGTATATAGGAAATTTAAAGTTGATCTAAACTCTAGTTTGTCAAAGCAACAATGCATCTTAAACAATTACCTTTTTTTTTTGTTTTTAAAAATACACCATTTTTTTTATTAATTTGCATCAGTGCTCATTAGATTCAGAATACTTTATTAATCCCAAAGGGAACGTAATTTTCAGACATTTCCTGCGTACCTGTTCTTCCTGCGGTGTCAGCGTCATGTCAGTGCTCAAGGTGTGTTTCCTGATGGTGACAACAGTGGACCACTTGTAGTTTGAACTGGAAGACCATGTGATAGGCTTGAGAGCACAGGGGAACAATTAGGAGACATTCTCACCCTTAACAGGAAGTTGCTAAAAACAAGGACCTTCATAGCAGGAATATTAACCCCTTCCTTACCGGGCACTTAAACCCCCCTCCTGCCCAGACCAATTTTTGGCTTTCAGGGCTGTCGCATTTTGAATGACAATTGCGCAGTCGTGCGACGCTGTACCCAAATAAAATTTGCGTCCTTTTTTTCCCACAAATAGAGCTTTCTTTTGGTGGTATTTGATCCCCTCTGCGTCATTTCTGATCGCCGCTATAAACAAAAAATGAGCGACAATTTTGCAAAAAAGAACAATATTTTTTACATTTTGCTAAAGTACAAATCCATAAAAAAAATATTCATCAGTTTTGGCCGATATATATTCTTCTACATATTTTTGGTAAAAAAAAAAATCGCAATCGGCGTATATTGATTGGTTTGCGCAAAAGTTATCGCGTCTACAAACTGGGAATTGATTTCTGGCGTTTTTATTATTATTTTTTTTTTTACTAGTAATGGCGGCGATCTGCGATTTTTATCGGGACTTTGATATTGGGGGGGACATGTCGGATATTTTTGACACATTTTTGGGACCAATGACATTTATATAGCGATCAGAAATGTAAATGTCCACTGATTACTGTATAAATGTCATTGGCAGTGAAGGGGTTAACCTGCAGGGGGCAGTGAAGGGGTTAAATATGTTCCCTGGCTGTGTTCTAACTGTGGGGGGGCGGGACTGGTCGGGGCATAACAGATCTAACTGATCCCAGTGACAGGGATCAGTAGATCTGCTTGTCCCCTGTCACAGAACGGGGAACCGCCGTGTTTACAACGGCGGTTCCCCGTTCTGAGGCTCCTAAAAGTGATCGGCGGGTCTCGGGCAGACATCGAGTCCGCCCGACCCGCGGGCACGCTCGCGCAGTGTGCGGCGCGCGCGCGCCGCCGCTGCCGCCAGGGGGCGCGCTTGGGCATGCGCAGTGGAGGACGTCCATGGACGTCCTCCCGGCATTTCAGATCCGCGCTGGAGCCGTATTTTGGCAATAGCGCGGATCTGAAGTGGTTAAAGGATAATAAAGTATATAAAAATTTAAAATCATATGTTTATTTTTCTTCCTGTTATAAAACGTATCAAGTAAAAGAAAAATTTAAATTCTTCATAAATTTAGGACAAAATGTATTTTGCTAGATGTCTTTGTTAAAAAAAAAAAAAAAGCTCAGTAAGTGTATATTAATTGGTTTGTGTGAAAGTTATAGTTTACTTACTAAAGGCAAATCCACTTTGCTCCACAAGTGCACTGCTAGTGCTCCACAAGTGCACTTGGAAGTGCAGTCGTCGTAGATCCGAGGCAGACATGCAAGGAAAATAAAAACAGCATTTTTTGCTTGTACATGATTGGATAATAAAATCAGAAGAGCTTCCCCTCATTTCAGATCTTCCCCTCAGATCTACAGCGACTGCACTTCCAAGTGCACTTGTGGAGCAAAGTGGATTTGCCTTTAGTAAATCAACCCCATAGTGTCTAGAAACGATGGTGTATACACTGGAATTTACGCAGCTATGATGTTATACTGGTAATGGCGGTGATCAGCGACTTATAGTGTAAATGTAATAGTGTGGCAGGCAATATGGTGCTAACAGACACTGGCTGGGAGGATCACTAACTGACACTGATGTTGCTAGTGACATTAACCACTTGACCTCCGAAAGATTTACACAACCAGGCCATTTTTTGCAATACGGCACTGAGATATTTTAACTGACAATAGTGTGATCGTGTGACACTGTACCCAAATAAAATTGATGTCTTTTTTTTCCCACAAATAGAGCTTTCTTTTGGTGGTATTTGATCACCTCTGCGTTTTTATTTTTTGCGCTATAAACAAAAAGAGACCAACAATTTTGAAAAACAACCAAACAATATTTTTACTTTCTGCTATAAAACATATCAAACACAGAGCCACCTTGCCGCCATATGTAAGTTTTATATACGGTCGAAAAGCGGTTAATACAGTGTTCAGTGTTAATACTGAACACTGACACTGTACTAATGACACTGGCTGGGAATGGGTTAACATCAAGGGAAAATCAACAGGCTAACTGTGTGCCCAACAAGTGTAATGTGCTTAATATGTGCTGCTTTTACTTGCTGTTCTGGCTGTTTTTTCTCCCTGATTTTCAGGAAGAAAGAAACAGCCAAATTGCTGTTCACTGTACACATGATCTATGTGTTTGCAAACACAGAACTCTGTGCGTGATTGGACACAGCCAATTAGCAGGTCTGTGGCAGAGGAAAACAGCTAGAAGTTTGGACTTCCAAGGCAATTGGAGCACATATATTCTAAAAAATATATTTTATTTATACAGATATTATGCAGCGTAGAAAGAGCAAAAAACACCAAACATATACACACATTAAAAACATAACATCACATATTCGTAAAACATAGGCCATAATGGCCAACCATTATGGAGAAGACACCGTCTCAGATGAGTGAGCCATTGTGTGCCAACACGTTTCACTGATTTTCTTCGTCAGGACACATGGGGAGATGATGTAAGTAGAAATAGGTCTCACTTGCCTAGTAGTGAGCACACATGCATGCAACAAGAAGTTTCCCTGTATAGGTGGCGGAGCAAACTGGATGAGCTACAATGGTATTCCCCAGGATTACTTGCTGGCAGCTCGGATTGGTCTGCAGGGACATGTTTCTCATGTATTTGGATGTATGAAGTGTTTTGAACTTGTGCTGGGCTGTCCAATGTAATACTCACACTTCCCGCATGTATAATAATGAAGTATGGTTATCTCGTTACCATGCCATTGGATTAAGGAATAGAGGCTTGGCTGTGTACATGATAACATTTGGATTGTTCATTTTACGCTTATATTTTAATTACGAGGGGCTCAAACCTTATAGCTCATCCCGTTTGCTCCGCCACCTATCCAGGGAAACTTCTTTTGCATGCATGTGTGCTCACTACTAGGCAAGTGAGACCCGTCTCTACTTACATCATCTCCCCGTGTGTCCTGACGAAGCGAAACACGTTGACTCACAGGGGTTCACTTATCTGAGATGGTGCACAATCTTCTCCATAATGGTTGGCCATTATTTCCTATGTTTTACGCATATGTGATGCTATGTTTTTAACTTGTGTATGGTGTTTTTTGCTCTTTCTACTTTGCATATTATGTGTATAAATAAAATATATATTTTTTAGAATATATGTGGTCCAATTGCCTTGAAAGTCCAAACTTCTAGCTGTTTTCCTCTGTTCCCACAATTTACGGATGTGGCAAAGGAGTGATTTTATCATTTATGAATACAGGTTTGTGGCAATTGCTGTAAAGCGCACATTTGGGTGCCATTATCCTTCAATGGAACCCAAAACATGATGCAATCATTTGTGGCAAACCACTCCTTTAAAAATCACATGAAGCATGCTGGCTGAAAAGGAGCAGGAGCTTCCTTTCAGGCAACAAACACACATAGGGCAGCCCATTTTAGTTATTGGGCTGGCGCTATGTGGCACGCAGAGTCATGTGAGAATATTGTTTTGAAAATCACATAGCGTGAACGGGGCCTTAGGTATAAGCCATAAATCCCAAAGTGATTGGAGCTTGTCTGGCTGGAAATAAGAGTAATTCACCACCTCGCATGTTACAATAAACCAGCATATTGTATTGCTCATTTAAAAGGTTGGGCGACATCTCATGCAGACAACCTTCATTACAGAATCATTTTATTGAGAGTAATACTGCAGAGAATGGCTGTAGAAGTGCCGCTGTGCCCTGCAAGAAGACTGCTCAGAATCGCCTCATTTATTCTTGTTACCAGGATAAAATGCTTTCATCTAAGTAAAAGTATTTTATTTGTGTCATTTTTCTTCATTTTCTCAAGCCCATAAATATTTAATGCACTTTAATGGCTACACTGTGTACCCTGCCTGATCTTCATACATTGGCCTGAATGTTAAGAATGACATTTGTAAAGATCAAGAATTACAAATAGCCAAGCATCAGGGTGGACGTGCCCGCTAACTACATTTACTGTACAGTTCCCATAATAATCAGAGAGTTGTATATTTGCTTCTCTGAGGAACAACATATCTTGTAATGCAGTCCGTTGAGGGAAAGCTGTCCTGTCGTTTGTGCTTTACTGTTATACTTGCGGTATTGGAATTTTCTCTTTACATCACTATTGAAACACATTCCCATTGGGGTCGTTTTATACTACATTCACTATTTTTGTGAAGGTGGAGTTTATCAACTTTGGTTGGGTTTACAAAAGCGCCAGAAGGTGGGATTGGCACATGAAGCCCATCATGGACTCCTGTTTCCTGGTTGGAGTAAAATAATATTCTAATGGTATGGCTCACACGTGGCCCACAGCTTGCTCAGTATTTCACTCAAATGTAGTTGGCCACATTATTTCTAGTGTTCATAATCACTTATGCGGGTTCCTGGGCACTCACCTCCATCCTGACTCTGAAAAAGATAAACTTTTATAGAAATGCTTTATGGGTAATAACATTGTATAGTCATTAGTACAGTGCATAAGAAACAAGTTAAAAAAAAAAAGATCATTATAGTCATAGGGTGAGGTAGTGTGGTATGCAGAGTATGGGGTTGGTTTACTAAAGCCAAATAGATGTGCAGCTTACTTTTATAGATGTTCTTTTCTGGTACTTCTAATAAGGAAATGCCTACTTAGTTCTATTTGTTATAAGGAGGTCTGGGCAGCTACATATACCATAAATAACTATGTCTAGAGGCAGATACCTCAGCAGCTGTACTCGATTCGAAAACTGTCGGTCTTAAGCAGAGTATATACATATCAAAATTTGGCCAGTTCAGCAGGAATTGATGTATGTGTATCTCTCTCCATTGAACAGAAGCTGGTCGTTAGTTAGACCGGCTTCTGGCGAACCTTACTGCTGGAACACCAGCATGCGATCAGCTCATGCAGCCAATGGCTGCAGCACTGATCTGTATATTCTAATGGGGGGGGGGGGGGGCGGTCAGAGTACAATAGCATGGCGATGTAGAGCCCTGCACCCACATGCCTGGTGTGGATGTGGGAATCTGTCAGGTTTTTTTCCGTTAAACTCTCTGTGAATACCCAGCTTTAACAGAAAGCTGGGCTTCTCCATTGTATAATAATGACAAATGGACTCAGCTAGTCCCCAGCCCAGCTATTGGGACAGACCATGCTGAGCTAGCTGAGACATTATTGCATTTTAGGTATGCTCTATGAATAAGAACAAACATCTAGTGGGGTTTTCTCAAATTTGACTACAAAAGTGTAAATACACTTTAAGCAATTAAACAGTTCATCACCTGAATCTGAGTCTTTTTGCAGGACCTAACAGTCTTAACTTTAGTCCTGTAGAAATCCTTGAATCAGGTACCTGGTACAACTTGATGGACGCTTTGGCTAGCAGGTGTCAACAGAGAAAACCAGATGCTAAAATGACCAGCAGATCCAGAGATATAAGCAGTTGAATGTTAATGCAAACATAATGTTGATGGACATGAAAAGCCAACATCAACCTATTCCTCTCCACTTCCAATGACATAAGCATGTGCAGTACTCAGACATCTTGCCCCAAGGGAGGTAAGACTATATCTAGTTAGACGATATCTTGCCCCAAGGGAGGTTAGACTATATCTATATGAAGTCTATGGGAAACAGGTGCTTCTCGACTTATGAATAGAGCTGAATAGGTATCTATGGCAGAATCTCTTCCAACAACTAGTCTGTCTCAACAAGACTGTTCTCAGATCTGATGTACTGTGAGAAATCACTTCATGTGCTCTTTCTTTTTGTTTATGGTACAGTTTTAGGCCCCTTTCACCTGGCCGTTCCCAATCAGGTCTTCCTGTCAGTCTTTCAGGTGAACATGATCGGATGGTCCAATCACCCCTATGGACCGGCAGTTGTAAACTGACTTGTGTCCATTTACACCCACCTACCCAAAGCTCCATTTACACCAATGCATGTTGCTTTTGAGCGTTTCTGCAATGCTTTTTGCTGTGCTTTCCATGTTTTCGGACACACGTTTTTGATGAGTTTTGCATTTTTAATGCTTTTTTTCTTTTTCTTTGGCCAATTTGTTGCTGGGCAGATTAAATAATGCAAAATGTGTCAAAAATGTGCTAAAAACACACTACATGCTTTTCTGCAGTGTCTCCATTGAGGTCTTTTGAAGCAAAAAAAGCAGCGTTTTGCATTTAAAAAAGTCCCTGACCTTCCTAAAAAATTCAGAGGCACAAAAATGCATGTATGTGAATGTGCTCCATAGGAATCCATGTTAAAAAACATGCCCTGCGTTTCTTCAAAAAGCATGAAAAAAACGCATTGGTGTGAATGGAGTCTAAGATCTGATCCAGTCTGCTAAAAAGAAATGGGGATCCATCCTCTTCCATCTGGGAGAAACAGATCCGAGGGGTAGTCAAGTTTACTCCTGGCTGCCTATAGAGCGAAGCGGGGGGGTCTGTCCGTAAAAGCTCTGCAGGTACTGAGTGGACATGGACCTGTCATCAGACCGTTCTGCTCCGATCAGCGGGGTACCAATAGATAGCTCTGCAGGAACTCAGCGGACATGGACCTGTCATCAGTCCGTTCTATTCCGATCAGCGGGGTACCAATGGATAGATCCCCTGCTGATCAAACCGAAGTGTCCCCCCCCCCCCCCCGTGTGAAGAGGACCTTATTATTATTGCCATTTTTCCTGCATTTGCTGAGAAATATTTTGGAACAATACATGTAAATAAGTACCTTTCGAAGCTTGAAATCCATCCTTTGTGTATTTATTTCCACTGAACTGGAAAGTTGTGAATGGGCCCTAAAAAGATTTCATAACATTTTTCTCAGTTAGTCTTTTCATTACAAGTAGCCATATGGTCATTATCACTTCAAAAATCTGATGGTACATTGGCTCAGTCGCAGAATGTTCAGAGAATGTTTTATCACCAGACTTTCTTATCCAGATGATTTCAAACATATCCTTAACAATTAAGAGGCATACTTTGTGTGGGTGGCGCTGATTGAAGTATAGCTTGGAGGAGACCAAATGTATTATGTGGCCTTCTCAAAGCACTTGCATTTTTTGCATAAACTGTGTTAGTCTGGCTCTATTGTAAACGTGTCTGAACAAAGAACTGTCTGTGTTGCCTCATAGCAGCCAATTCGGTTTTTGGTAGGAAAATTACAGTTGTAGAAATATAAAAAAGCACCTGATTAGTTGCTAAAAAGAAATGCAAATGGCTCTTAATTCAGGATTGTAATAAATGAGATGAATTTGGAGAAACCAGATACCCCTACAATGCTGATTGGATAAGGCATGGGTAGCCCCTTGTGTTTCACTTTAAAGCTGAACTATTAGCAAATATAAAAAATCACAAATTAATTAAAAACTGTATTAATTATATGTATTTCTTAAGTACAACTAATGTATGTATCTGAATTTAACCTTTTAAACTTGCCAGTCAAGTGTGCGACATGCAAAAGTGCTGATAGGGAACATGCCGATGAGTGGAGAAGGCAGAGTGAGTGGAGAAATTACTTTTGTCATTATCCTGCTTATTCTGCACTGTCAAATCAACAGGCCGGAGGTGGAGCGATGGCACTACTGTATTCCTTAAGAGCTGGTTCTCACCAAATGCAGTCCAGTGCATTTTAATCTGCATTAAAAACATATGCATGGTGTTTTTTTATGTATTTCAATGGCCCTAGTTCACACTGGTAAAGTGCGTTCCAGTGCAGTCATCAAAAGTAGAACATGTTGCATTTTTTCTGTATGGAATGCATCTGGAACATGGCAAAATGCTACAAAGACGCACCAGAATGCAACAAAACCGCAACAGAATGCACATGTTCTGATTTTAGATGATTGAAAAAAACGCACCATAATACATAAAAAATGCACTGGAACGCATCAAAAACGCTCTTGCAGAAATGTGCTGTCATCCACCTTGATGTGCTGTGTAATGATACTGTGTAAATAAAAAAACAAATCACTTTTCTAACATGTATTTCAGCTGGGTATTTAAAGTGTAAGTTCACCTGGAGATATGCTAGCGATATACAAATACCTCAATGGTGATTCTAACATAGGGAATAAATGATTCCGTCTCAGGGAGTATAAGAAGACACAGGGCCATTTAATGAAATTGGAGAAGTGGTTTAACTTTAAACTGCATAGGGTGTTTTTCACTGTCAGGATGGTAAGGATGTGGAATTCTCTTCTAATTGGTGGTGTCAGCAGGAAGTATTGATAGTTTTAAAAAAAACGGGTATCTTAGCGAACACAGTATACAGGGATAGAGGAAATTATTTTTGACATGAACACAAACACCCACACAGGTTGAACTGGATGGACTGGTGTCTTTATTCAACCATACCAACTATGTAACCTTTTCAGAAAAAAATGAAAAGGTGAACGAACACTGTACACCCTCCCCACTCGGTCCTGGTTGTACCTGCCTCCGGGGATGCTGAGCTGTCAGTGCTCATGCAGCTGGTGTAGCAGTTCAGGGATTGGAAATCCCTGCTCTTCGTCATTTTCTTTCTGATTCTTTCTGATTCTGATTGGTCAGCGCTGGCACAGAAAACTCACTCTGATCTGCTGTAGAAAGAAATGGAGAAGAGCGGCACTGACAGCTCATCACCCAAGGATGTAAATAGAACTGGGACTGGGGAGTAGGGAGAGGATAGGGTATTAGTTCCCCTTTTCATTTTTTCAGAAAAGGTGAACTAACCCTTTAGCTCAGGGGTGTCCAACCTTTTGAAGAGCGAGGGCCACTTAAGCGCCTTGGTAACTTGTGGGCCACAATGAGTGGAGCGGGTGGATGACAGGTCCATGCCCACTCTGCATATGCAGAGCAGACACGGACACAGCCCACTGTACTCTCTGGGCCTTCCAATCCGATCCGCCCAGATGGAAGGGGATGGATCCCCTTCTGTTTTTTTTTTTAGAGGATTGGATTGGAGGTAGGAAACAAACACAAGTCTGTTTACATCTGCCACCCCATAGAGGTGAATAGAGGGTCTGATTGGGTCGGACCGATCATGTACAAGGGGCCTAAGGCTGCTTTCACTCTGATGTGCTGTGGTTTATCCACACCACGGGTGCAGCACAGTGCACCTGTGGCTTTCCTGCGGGTTAGCTGCACTTTGCCATAGACTTCTATTATGTCCTGCAGGTGTATTGCACTTTCTGAAAGCTCACCAAACCTGCATGTAATAACAGACGTCTATGGCTCAGTGCAGGTAAGCTGTAGATGCACTGCGCTGCACCTGTGGATCAGTTTGTAAGCAGCCCAGTAATCACTGCAGAACAGAAATGCCCATATGCACTGTGAGTTTAGTAATAAACCTACCTTTAATAACAGTCTTCCATTCAAGTATCGCTGGCTGTTGCTGTCCCAGGCGGAGTGAACTTGGTATCACTTCACCTGTGACAGGAGTTGGCGCTATACAGGAAGCATCGACATATGCGGCTCTGCACCGCAGCCACTCGCTTTCTCTACCGCCAGCTCATTCACAATACTAATGCTTTGGGATGGCAAGTCATAAACCCACGGATCTGAGCTTGCCAACCCGCTATCCCAGAGCAGGAGGTCACGGGCCACATCAGAGGGCTGCACGGTTGCCCAACCTGTGGCCCCCTGGGCCACTGGTTGGGCAACCGTGCTTTAGCTGTTTGCCTGGATTTCAGATTGTAGAAGCAAGGTCTTTGGACATTCCCATTTTCGGTGAGGCTTTGAAGTGGTACCCTCAATAATCTCCAGTTATGTTACTGGGGCTCATTAAAATGATTCCCACAGGTTGCATTACTGTAATGCATAGGTGTAAACGAGCCCTTTAGGCTATATACCTACCTGCAGCTTACAGCAGAGGCTACATTATCATACATTATTTTATTTAAGAATTTGGTACAATGATTGTATGGTTCTTGCAGGTATAGATTACACAGCACTAGAATATAATTTATTTATTTTTATTTTTATATTTATCATTTATTGTACATTTTCTGATGCATTGATAATTAACACTTGTCTTCAGAGTACAGCAGATACTCCTCACTGTCTTATGGAAGTGACACACGGCTATAAATAAACGTTTGCACACGTTTGTACAGTTCAGGATGTTGTGCTGTGACAAGCTTCATTTAACAATTATCTCATTCTATGTTCGTCGTCCTCACAATTCATTCCGTACTTGTGCTTTCACTGTTAATTTTAACTCAATTATCCTATGGTCCCTCCCCCCATCGGGCCGACATAGAATAGATTGACATTCTGTGCATTTAAACCACCGCAGGCAGTGGCAAGCATGACTTTTGGATCATCCAGTCTTCTATGTCATACCTGTCAAATTGAAGAAATTGGCTAAAATGAGGTTTTGCAATAGCTGTGAATCAGATTCTTCTTCTTTTTTTTTTTAAACTAAAAATAAGACAACAGTTTGCTGCATCCCTATTAATAGACGTTTTTTATCCCTGTGTTAAGTTTTCTCTGACGGTCAGAGTCATCATTGGAGTTATAGAAATGCTGAATTCTTCTTAGATAGATTTGCTGCTTGTCTTTTTCGGAAAATGTAGATGGAGTAATAGAATCTCTGCAATGATAGAACATGCACTTTCCTAGTTTAACTGCCATGCATTTATTATTATTATGTGAAACGACTCTCTCAAGAAAAAAAGCAGACTTTGTGGGCATGGCATGAGGCGATATTCATAAAAAAATATATATTGCAAAAATAGATTAAAATGACATATAACAAACAACAACAACCTATTACTTGACAAGGTCAACAGATACCCAATAGAACAGACATTGAGGTATGAATCCTTTCACTAAGTAGATGAAAAGACTGTGATGAGTGCAATAAGCAATATGTATATATATATATCAAGAGGTTAGGTCCATAAGCTCCTCCATGCTTGCTTGTCAACACGTTTCACAATTCAATAGCTTCCTCAGGACATACTGGGTAGGTGCTGATAGACCTTGAAGCCAGGTATAGGATGGCACCCCACAAGACAAGATCAGGCTAAAAACAATCCTACAAAGGGATCAGCTTCCAGGTATTAAAGGCACTTCAACCTTAATATATGACACATGGATCAAAAAGGAGGGGGGAGGGGGATCCAGCCTACAAATTAGACAACATCACTGATAATTCTATTAGGAATAGAGGGATGTGGATCAATTAGGCACAATGCTGGAATGCTGGAAAGGGGGGGGGGGGGCACAGCATCAACCATCAAGATTTGGA
>BLSH010198986.1:1331265-1345872 GCA_018402905.1 Glandirana rugosa | reverse complement strand
TAAAATTGATGGGAAGATGGAGCCAAATACAGGACCATTCTGGAAGGAAACCTGATGGAGTCTGCAAAAGACCTGAGACTGGGACGGAGATTTGTCTTCCAACAAGACAATGATCCAAAACATAAAGCAAAATCTACAATGGAATGGTTCACAAATAAACATATCCAGGTGTTAGAATGGCCAAGTCAAAGTCCAGACCTGAATCCAATCGAGAATCTGTGGAAAGAACTGAAAACTGCTTTTCACAAACGCTCTCCATCCAACCTCACTGAGCTCAAGCTGTTTTGCAAGGAGGAATGGGCAAAAATTTCAGTCTCTCGATGTGCAAAACTGAAAGAGACTTCCCCAAGCGACTTACAGCTGTAATCGCAGCAAAAGGAGGCGCTACAAAGTATTAACTTAAGGGGGCTGAATAATTTTGCACGCCCAATTTTTCAGTTTTTTATTTGTTAAAAAAGTTTGAAATATCCAATAAATTTCGTTCCACTTCATGATTGTGTCCCACTTGTTGTTGATTCTTCACAAAAAAATTACAGTTTTATATCTTTATGTTTGAAGCCTGAAATGTGGCAAAAGGTCGCAAAGTTCAAGGGGGCCGAATACTTTCGCAAGGCACTGTATATTATAAATTCACTTAGCTTAGGTGTGATAAATGCGGTGTCATTGTGCTACCTTCAGTTATCCAATTTTTTTTTTCTTGCACAGGATTGGATATTATTTGCAAAGTGACTTTTCACTTTGTTTCAAATCATTCACCAAGATAAGTTAACATTTACTTTGCAACTCCAAAACACAGCCAAAAAATACGGTATATAATTACACAAATTAAAACTGAGCTGCACATGCACAGCCGGACTGGTCTCTGAGTGCTGGAATGATGTCCTCCTGCGCATGTGCAGGAGTGAGGTCATCCCCTGCCGGCCAATGAAGAGGCCCGAAGACCAGCACTCAGAAGAAGATGCAGGACCATTGCGCAGTTGAGTACTAAACCTTTAGTTCTCCTTTAAATGCAGCTAAATCCTGCATTTTCTTGAAGCCGAACTTCGTTATACAGTATGTATGGCAATCAATTTCTGTTGAAGTGGCTGCAGCTGCTGATCAGTGTATTCTGACAACGGGGGAGTCCCGCTGTCAGAATACAGTTATAGAGCAGGGAGCATTCCTCCATCCACCTCACTTGCGTGGATGGGGCAATCCATTTGTTTGGCTGGCTTATTGAAAAAAAAAAAAAGTCCTCTATGGCCAGCATTCACAAAAATGAGCATTTAATGCTTGCAGTGTTAGATTTTTCATTTACCTGGAGTTAAACTTTCAATATTTTTTTATAGTTTGCAGTTTGGTTTCCCTACATCCATCATTAGCTTTATTATGTCTCAGTGACCACATTTATTTTCTTATATATGAGTTAGCCCCAGGAAGATTACTATGAATACAATGTCCCATCTCGTGGTTTTATAATAGTCCCACCTCTAGCCATGCCTTGCATATCAGCTTATTTAATTGTATCTGATATTATCAATAAATCTTTGATAGTATCTATTGTATTCCCAAATTTCTACTGGCCATTTACTTTACAATATATTTTATAAGCTTGTCCCTGTTTTGCTGGAGTTGCTGGAAAGGGATCTTAAAGGACTCCCATAGAGCATACCTATAATGCGTAGATCAAATACTGTGTGCTAGCAGTCACTAAACTGAGCTTTTTCTCTGTAGTGGAATGTGCTCTGTCTGATGATAAATATCAGCTATTTGTAGGTGTGTGGTGATAAAATCCTTTTTCTCAGGGTTTGACAAATTTGCTTATAATCTAGGAGCCAGCTAAAAAAGTTAGGAGCCAGTTTTTTAAATCAGCTGCCCAGCGCCCAGAACTGCATGACTGGGTCATCCAGCAATATGAATTGCTCATGCCTGGTGCCAAGCGAAAAAAGAACGAAGAGTAAAAGCAAAAAAAAAAAAAGTGGCGCTTATTGGCTGCACTGAAGAGGCTGCGCTGATGGGCACTGATAGGTGGTGCTGATGGACACTGATGAGGTGGCACCGATGAGCTGCACTGATGGGCACTGACAGGCGACACTGATGAGGCGGCACTGATAAGCACTGATGAGGCACTGATTAGATGGCACTGATAGGCAATGCTGATAAGCACTAATAGGTGGCACTGATGAGGTGGCACTGATGAGGTGGCACTGACAGGTGGCACTGATGCGCACTGACAGGTGGCACTCACCGATGGGCACTGATGAGGCTGCGCTGATAAGCTCTGATAGGCTGCACTGATTAGGTGGCACTGATAAGCTGCACTGATGGGCACTGACAGGTGGCACTCACTCATAGGCGACGCTGATGAGGCTGCATTGATAAGCACCGACAGGCTGTGCTGACGGGCACTGATAGGCGGCACTGTCAGGTGGCACTGATAAGCACTCAGCGGTGATAAGGAAAGGGCAATCGATCAAGCCCAGCTGCCAACCTGAGAAGATGATGTCAGAGGTGGGCGGGCAGTGAGAGCAAGCTGCGCTCATCACAGCACCGTTCACCAGAGGGTGCCGGTTTTGCAGATAGGAGCGTCTATCCCGCTCCAGCAGGCCGCAAAGCCGCGGCCTTAATTATCTGCCAGCACGACGCTTGTCTGCGCACCCACGGGTGGGCTACATGGGACAATCCCGCCCACTGCTGCGGTGTAACCCAGATGAGATGTATAGAAGAAGCTCAGAAATAAACTGACTGTAAAGCGAGGTATTAATATCTCTATTTTTTATTATTATCTTTTTTTTTTTTTTTTAATCTTTTTATTGAGTTTAAGGTCACAAACGTGTAACAACACACAACAATTGTAAAAGGCGAAGATGTGGACGCAAAGCACATTACACCGCCAGGTTTTTTATTAATTAATCCTTAGTGGTGCCCCTTCCCATTTAAGGTGGGACAAATATCCATCTTTACAACATTTTTGAATTAGAACATTGTAAATGAATGTAGCCCCGTTTTTCAATTTAGAGACACTGATATAGAAAAAAAAATGTTATTCAAAATGTTCTCAATTATTATAGCTTAATATGAATCATGACACTTGTTGCAATGTTCCAGATGTCACATTATTGACTTGTTTTCTAAAAATACCCCTTCATGAATGTCAGCACAGGAGCCTAAATGAAGAACATTCGTCAACTGACAGAACGCAAAGCTCCAGCTGGAAACGGCACTTTATAAAAACTGCTAGCCGGGAGCAGAGCCTGGCACACAGCACTGCTAAAGCCTAGTACACACACGCCGAATGTTGGGCAGCATCGGACAGTGCAATAGAAACCGGCCGACATTTGGCTAAATGTACTGCAGCCAGGCCAGCTTCTGACAAGGGTCATTACTGAAAAAGGTCTGCCGATCGGCTCCTGATCAGCACTCTCAGCCAATGGCTGATAACACTGACTGGAGTGTTCTGGTGGGGGGGGCACCCCCCTGTCAAAACACAATAGCACAGCAGGGGTACTAACATCAGATTGTTAGTACAGAGGCACCTCCTGAGCGGCAGTTTTTTTTCGTTCAGCCCTGCAGGGTTGAACGAAAGAAAAACTAGTAGTGTGTACTAGGCTTTAGTCACATGGAGCTTGTGTCAGATAACAAAGCATCTGGGCAAGAAATGGACCTTTGGTAACACACATTCCTTATTTTAACATGCTTCAAAAAAACACTCCCTTCCCCATTGGAATCCATAGTCTGGATGCATGGATGGGGGGGTGGCGCCCGTGCGCCCTCTATGGACAGGCCGCCACTGTCCCGGTCCCTTTGCCTGCTCTGCTGAAATCCTAGAAAATCTTCTGCATTGGATACTTCCAGCATCATACCCCACTGCTTTATCTGGTTCCTTCTGATGAGTCCTATGTTACCACAGCACACAGAAGGTGGAGGACAGAGCCACAGAAAGCAGCAGGGGGGATCAGGTATCTGATACACATGGAAATGGGGCGACGGGGGTGGTGAAAATCTCTCAGCAAGCTTCCCTCTTCACTGCAGAGGAGTTTGGAGACACGGGCAGCAGGACAAGTGATTAAAAATCACTTTCTTTACTGGGGGCTCAGAGTCATTTTAATGATCTTAAATACATATAAGACACCTGCATTGTCTTTTGGCAATGCATCACACTATTCATATATCATTCCCCTCTTTGTGCTGTGGTGTGTGAATTTGCATGTTTTACTTTCTGCTATAAAACGCATCCAATAAAAGAAAATGTAAAAAATCTAATTTCTTCATCAGTTTAGGCCAATATGTATTCAGCTGCATATTTTTGGTAAAAAAAATCCCAGTAAGTGTATATTGATTGGTTTGCGCAAAAGTTATCGCGTCTACAAACTATGGGATAGATTTATGGACTTTTTTTAAGAATATTTTTACTAGTAATGGTGGCGATCAGCGATTTTTAGTCGGACTGCGACATTGCGGCAGACAAATTGGACACTAAGGCCTGATTCACACCTATGCATATTTAGTGCTTTTTGCATTTTGCAGGTTTGCACTACAGTCCATTTAACATGGTTTCCTATGGAACACGTTCTGCAGTGCAAATCTGCAAAATGCAAAAAGCACTAAAAATGCCTAGGTGTGAATCCAGCCTTAGAGACACTTTATGGTGACCAATGACACCAGTACAGTGATCAGTGTTTAAAAAATGCACTGTCACTGTATTAATGACACTGGCAGGGAATGGGGTTAACACCAGGGGCAATCAAAGGGTTAAGTGTGCTCCTAGGGAGTGCTTTCTGACTGTAGTGGGAATGCTGTGATTGGAGGAAAACAGAAATCTGTGTTTCTGCTTAGCAAAAACACAAGAGCTCAATTTTCCTCCCTCGCAGAACAGCGATCTGCCTTGTTTACATAGGCAGACCACCGTTTTGTCTCTCATCTGAATGATCGTGGGTGGCGCGAAGGCCACAGCGGGAGCAGGGCACGCACCCGCCCCAGACCCGGAAGACGCAAAGGTGCATTGTTTCGTGCAGCCGGGCCGCCCTGCCGCAGTATGATAGGTGGTCTGTAAGTAGTTTAAAAAATGTACTGCAGATAAAAAGGATAAATTTTATTCTATAATGTGTCCTGTTTGTAAGAACACTAACATTATGATTGTGGTACAAAACATTGCAACGTTATTTACAAATTAACTGTTTTTTTTTCAATTTTGCAAATCGAATTAAAAACAAAAAAATACAAAATTAATATTAATAGTTGGAAAAATATTAATAAAAAATGATTAGTAATAAAATAGTAAAGTGGAGGAAGGAGGGCTGATTCAGAAAAAGTAAGGGTTAATAAGTGGTTAAATAGGAACACATTTTATTTGCCAAAAAATCCTTGTCGGGACATCCTATGTAGATCAAAGCTCAGCCCTATGATCTGCAAATGAATGAAAGAGTAAATACAAAAGTAACATAACTTTTAGCCTAGGTTGACACTAGTGCTGCTGCATAATCTTGTGTTTTTCAATTTTTGTACATGTGTGTTTGATGCATTTTAATGATCTGTGCATTTTTTATAGAAGCAGAATGGATTTTAAACACATAACATGCACTACAAATGTGAATACATGCGTTTTAGATGTATTTTATTTGTGATTTTCATGAGCTCCAATGGAAGTCTATGGGGCAAAAACGGCCCATGCTGCATCAAAAAGAAGCACCTGCACATTTTTTTAAAAATCACACTACACCATAGTGCATTGATATGAATGGGCACCATAGAGAATAGTGTGATTTCTATCGCTTTGCATGGCAGCATGTTTTTGGCAGCAATGCTTTTACACAGAACAGCCCAGATCCTCCTCTACTTCAATCCCCCGCTGGCGCTCCTGGCTCTTCCCCCTGGCGAATGCCCACCATACCAATCTACTTGCTATGGGGTACTCGTGTGTGCTCACTCCCAAGCAGGTTCGCCCACCTGCTTCCTCACTGGCTGTGATTGACAGCAGCAGGAGTCAATGGCTACCGCTGCTGTCTCTGAGCCTATAAAAAGGGAGAGAGCCGAGAGAGTCACTGGTTCAGGATCGGGCTTAGGTGAGTATAAGGAGGGCTGGGGGTTCACAGTGAAGATTTTTTTACTTTAATGCAGACACTGCATTACGGTAATAAAAAACCTTCTGCCTCTACAGCCACTTTAATCAAGACTGAGACAGTTTATACGTGACTTGTGTAGTACTAATTTAATATATCTTAGTACCCAGGAGCATACAATGGTCCACATTTCTTTATCATACATACTAATTAAATCTGTCTTAACCTGGTCAATGAAATCCCTATGGCTGTGAGTATTCTTGTTGCCAGAATGGCACTGAATCCCAGCCTATGAAAAATCAGGACTCTCTGGATTTAACATGACTTTTTTGGTATTCATCCTCTTTCATGCATAGCTCCCCCTCCAAAGAAAGCCATTATCTGATCAGCACACTGTTGTGCCATACTACTGTGCCAAAAGCAGGGTCGCCTGCAGCAGCGGATCCCCTTCACCAGAGTCAGCACAATGTCTTGCAGTAGACATTATTACGCTTGTGATAGCTTCCAGGTAATAGAGGATTTTTTTTCTTTTTAAATGATAAAAAATGTTATTATTTGAGTGCTCTGTGCAATAGTATTGCACAGAGCAGGCCCTGAACCTCCTCTTAAAGCATCCCCCATTGGAATTCTCAGCTCCTCCTCTTCTCTGGGCATCCTCATAGGAAGCTGCTTCCAGTGGTGGCTCACCTGCGGAATATGCTTCTGAGTTGGGCTATGTGTTTCCATAGACACACACAGAGGGGCTCTGCCCCCCGTGCCCTCCTCACAGGATTTGATTGACAGCAGCAGGAGCCAATGGCTCCCTCTTTTGCCTTTGTGTCTTGAGGAGAGGGAATGAGAGTAGGGCACTGCTTTAGACGAGCACAGCACTGGGTTGGGCTCAGGTAATATAAGTGGATGAGAAGCGGTACAACTGCTGGGACATTTTTTACCTTAATGCAGGAAATGTATTAGGATAAAACAAGTTTATTATGAACAAGACACCATAGTTATAGCACCACATCCCTAAGTAATAAATGTAATTTCAGATTTATGGGATTTTTAGGTGCATTTTAGAAATTAATCCAAACAGATTCTCTTAAAAGAATTTAAATTTTATTTTGCAACATCAATTAAAAAGGTATTATATCCTCATAAAAACAATACAGTAGACTCACATGGTACATTCCGTATGAATAGAGCGGTATTTGCATAATTCCCAACATGTTTCGCCCTGAAACTGGACTTCCTCAGAGGATACTGTCCGCTTGGAGTCAAAGCCTTCTAATCAGGGTGGATAAAAATCAAGGATTTTTTTTTTATCTAAAGCAAATTTATTTTAATAAAATGCTCTATAGTAAAAAATATATCTAAAGATAGTTTTCTATTTAAGATACATTAATAATTGAGTTTATTCAGCATGAAATGGAGCTTAGTTATGTAGCATGAGGCTGTATATTCTTCAATATTTACATTTTTGTTAAACTCGTTCAATGAATCCAAGCTCTGCAAACTGAGATAACATGCACTGCATTGATGCATTCACACAATTTCACAATGTTGTGAGCAAGGCCATTATGGCTGGAACGTGTTAAAATCTATTCTTTATCTTATGGAGATATAATAAAACTCGACTAATTAAGAAAACATATGGAGTTGCGGATTGTCCTTATCTACCAAATTCACAGTAACCATGAGATAAAACAAAGTTCAGGAATGTTCCTTTATCCCATTGTTTTGCAAATCTTTGTACACTACAAACTGTATGATTGAATCGGTTCTGATATCGCTGTTTTACTAACCTGAAAGTTTATTATTCTAAATAGGAAACCTTTGCTTTGTTTGCAAATATTAAAGATTCTAACTACCAGCAAGAATAAGTCCTTACATTTAAAGAGCACCTGTTATTTCAGATCCATCATGGCAGCGCCTGTTAGCTGGCATCCACTCACCTGCTGCCGCCACGTCCCTCACCTTGTTGTGTCACTGCCGCATCACCAGCCTTCCATTAAAGTGAATGGGACTGTCGATGAGTCAACAGCGGGTCAGAGGAGGAGCCGCTGCGGGACAGAGATGACCACTGCTCTTTAAAAATTATGATTTAAATCAAATCCACCCTGCTTCTAATAAGAAAAATGTATGTGTTGTATATATCACAATCACAAACATTAGGGTAAAAAATGCCCTGCCTTTACATCCAATGGGCTAGGAGTTATATCTTTACTGCCCAGAGTAATAAAGAGTACCACTACTGGTCTATATCCCATTTATAGGTATACAAACGTTTAGATAAAACACAGATTACCACTTCACCCCCGCAAGGATTTCCCACTGTAGGGCCAGAGCACTTTTTGTGATTCGGCACTGTGTCGCTTTAACTGACAATTGCCGGTGGTGCGACGTTGTACCCAAACGAAATTTGTGTCCTTTTTTTCCCACAAATAGAGCTTTCTTTTGGTGGTATTTGATCACCTCTGCATCACTTCTGATCACCGCTATTAACAAAAAAAGAGCAACAATTTTGCAAAAAAAACAATATTTCTTACTTTTTGCTAAAATACAAATCAAAAAAAAAAAAAAAAAATATTAAAAAAATCGGCATTTATTGATTGGTTTGCACAAAAGTTGCCACGTTTACAAACCATGAGAATTAATTTCTGTCATTTTTACTTTTTTTTTTTTTACTAGTAATGGCGGCGATCTGCGATTTTTATGGGGACTGTGATATTGCAGCGGACATGTTGGACATTTTTGACACTTTTTTGGGACCAATGACATTTATACAGCAATCAGAAATTTAAATATCCACTGATTACTGTGTAAATGTCATTGGCAGTGAAGAGGTTTAACCTGCAGGGGGAGATCTAGGGGTTAACTAGGCGTGTTCTAACTGTGAGGGGGCTGGGCTGCCAGGGGCATAAGAGATCTAACTGATCCCAGTGACAGGGATCAGTAGATCTCTTACATGCCGCCTGACAGAACGGGGAACCGCCATGTTTACATCGGCTGTTCCCCGTTCTTTCTCTCTGGCAGGTCATCGTGGCTCGTCGATGGACATCGGGACCGCACGAGTCGCAAGCACACTCACGTAGAGTGCGGTGGGCACGAGAGCGTGCCGCCGGCTGCGTGCTCCTGCTGGCTAAGTGCGCACGCGCGAAGCGCCGCTTATATACGGCGATTCGCGAGACAGCGCCACATTGCCTCAGTAAATATGCGGTAGCCGTTCGGGAACCGGTTAAAACCCAACTCAAGAAAAAATAAGAGTTAACCAAAGGTTAACTGCTTTTCTCTGTATAGGGAACAGCAAAAGTACTTTTACTTACCTGATTCACCACTCCCCCAGCAGACAACCCTCCCCCATGCTCCAGCAGTGGACTATCCCTTGGTGTCCTCACACCCAATGCAGAGTTATGGGCCCTCAATCAGTCGTGATGACATCAGAGGTTCTTAGACCGCTAGAGCATAGGGGAGAATAGGCTGCAGGATCCTAGTCTAGGAGCGCGGAGGATCAGGTAAGTAAAATTGCTGTACCTGGTCCCCCTAGATATGAATAAGCAGTCAATACAGTCAGTCAACAGTCAATACAGGACCATTGGTTTTCCCAGAATTCAGCTTTAAATTAAATGGATTTTTCTGATATAAAGAGAAAACATATTTTGAGTATTTATTGTTGTGTATAGAGTTGTACATTAGCCACTAGAGGGAGCTGTCAGTGGCTCAATGTAATAATTCAATCTTGCGCTTTACAGCTGTTACCTTCATTAAGAGATCAATCACACAGAGCATTGTTTTCAGTCCACCGACTCAGACACTTTGCGAAGGAGCAGTAAAGCAAATATGGCTGTCTCATGTACCTGTTGTATGTAATTACTCATGAAACATCAAAAAAGATTTTTTTAAGAATAGCGTATATTGGCAAGATTGTTTAATTAGATGTAGTCGCTCTTTCCCTTTTTCCCTCAGTATAACAATACTTTTTCCAGGTGCTTTAAAGTAAACCTATGGCAGGTCTAAACATTTTTTTTGGTCTTTTTTTTAGTTTTTTTAGCAAAAAATAAAAAGCCCAGCGGTGATTAAATATCACCAAAAGAAAGCTCTGTTTGTATGTAAAAAAAATGATAAAAATGTCATATGGGTACAGTGTTGCATGACTGTGCAATTGTCATTCAAAGTGTGACAGCGCTGAAAACTGAACATCGCCCTGGGCAGCAAGGGGGTAAAAGTGCCTGGTATTGAAGTGGTTAAACCAGTAATTCATCAAAAATGCTGATTGTACTGTCTGACATACAGTGAGCTTCCAAAGGCAGCATCCACATCTATGGTCATTAATATGTAGCAAAGCAGCTGGGTAAAAAACAACTACTTGAAAATTACTTCTGGGAAGCATTTTCTTGTAGACTACTTTCAGATAAAGTTGAAAGAAAACTTCTTAGCAGTGTACATACATGATCACATGATCATTTCCCTCTGAGGGCTTCTATATCTCAGTGTGATCAGATCCAGTAATGCTTCTTATCAGCCTATATTAATGTGTTCCCGTTCATGATTGTTTATCTGACAGGAAAGGAAGCACTAATGAAGGAGAATGGATGTTTGTTCAGCACAGTGTATGACCCTCAGCATTCTATGTCTTGCCTTTTGTCACGTAAATGCTAATGTAGCCAATAGCCCCCTTAGGGGGTTCCTTGCACCCGGAGTCACGGAACAGGCCGTTACTTTGTTTTTTTTTGTTGTTTTATTGAGGGAATAAACTTGGATAGGGTAGGGACAACTGTGGGATGCCCAAAGATTAAAGATACAGGACCATACACCGCCGTATATACACTCCTTCCTCCAGCACTGATGCTTGCTGACTGTTCAACTCCCTCACTTCTCTCCTGCGCGACGCTTGCTTCTTCACTGCTAGGCCTAAAGGGAAATTTATCAAACCTCCATTACATCTTCCTCCACCCTAACTAGCACACGGTGAAGCCTGCACTTTTTGTCAGCAGGACCTCAGGATCACCCATTCCAGGCAAGGGCCACGGGCCCTCAGAGTGTAGGGCCAAGTGTAGCTGTGTACAAATGTGCTAGCCGTGTCTCGATGAACTACTGCTCCCAGCCCATCCTCTTCCAGGCCACTTCGGCCTATCTCACTGTCCAGTGACACTGCTTTCCATGATTGGCTCCTCCACCGTCCACTGTCTCCTCACAGCCTGCTCCAGTCCTCTTCTATAGCTCCCAAGGTCTGTCACTCAACGACACTGGTAGATCCTTTAAGGAGCATTTCCTGTAGCCTCTCTGTTGCTCTCCTGCTCCCTTGTGCTGCTCCAGAATCTCTCTCTCCTCCTGGCTGCACCCAAGCTCCCAGGCCTCAAGGTCACCCTCCTCCAGACTGGGGTTTCTCTCCCAGGTGAGGCCTCATCAACCTCTGCTACATCTCCACTCTTCCACTCTCCTACCCCAACAGGGCAGACCACAGTATTTAAGGAGGCCTGCCCCCTGCCAATCCAGGTTGGGGATCCTTAACATTCAGAAAGTCCCACCTCCTTTTCCATACTCTTTTCCAGAACCTTCTGGACCCAAAGGGGAGGAGTAACCAAGGGGTGTTCCTTCCTACAGTCTCCAGCTCTTCCTGGACCACTCCCCTGCCCAAATTAAAACATTCAGATCTGCACAACAGTTAGGCCTGCCTTAATTTGCCTCTCCTAGTCCTAGCAAAAATTCTATCACAAAAGCACCTATTCACTATGGGGGCGCTACACTTAGATGGGAACAGTTTTGTTTAGGGGGTCACCATACACGTTGCAATCAACTTTAGATTTACCTAAACTATGTAAAATGTGCACTTACGTAATCTAGCTAATCAACAGTATATCCAATTGGGCAGGCCCTTGCACTGCATAATTGTTGGTAGATCTGAGGCTGTAACCATACTTCACATACTTCAGCATTTTGAATCAGATTTCTGCCTGCAATTTGAAAGCACCGATGTGTAAATGACAAAACGCGGGACTTGCATTTAAGATGCAATTCATTTGAATGACACCTACAATCATGGTGCGGGTCTGCTGTGTTAAATCGCGCTGCAATCATGGAAACACACATCACTGGAAGCATCTCGTCCAAAAAAAGTTCAAGAGCTACCTTTGGGCGACATGCTTCCCACAATGCGGGTTGCTGCAATTGCAGGGCGATTTATCACGCGTCAATCGCAGGCAGACGCACACCGCGATTTTAGGTGCTATTAAAATGAATGGCATCTTAAATGTGAGTCGCGCGATTTGTCATTGACACGTCAGCGCTTTAAAATCGTGGGCAGAATTGCAGCAAATTTGCCCGCAATTCAAAACGCTGTAGTGTTAATGCAGCCTAAAGCCTCGTACACACAATGCAAATTTCGGACGGGAATTTTCGTTTGACGGCCTGTCGTCCGAAATTCTTACCGTTAGTATGCTTCTTTCGACAATGGATTTAGATTTTTAATCAGACAAAAGCTGAATGTGTAGGCAAGAAAAAAAATTTTGCACGGCAACGCAACGTCCGATTTCCGCTCCGTTAGTCAGTTTTCGTATGAAAAAAATCATATGACCGAGACTACGCATGCTCAGAAACAAAAAAAGATGCAAAAATATTCAAAACATTACATCACTTCTGACGTTGAGTTTGGTTGTACGAAAATTTTCGTATTGTTAGTACGCTCTTCACTTTCGACACAAGATAAGCATCCAACAAAAAATGGATTTTCTGTCGTCTGAAAATCGCATTGTGTGAACGAGGCTTTAATGAGATTGCACAGTCAGTGTGGTGAGCTTTAGGCCTCATACACACGGGGGGTGTACTATAACGCAGTGATGCTCAACCCTGTTCTCAAGTACACCCAACAGGCCATGTTTTGGGCATTTCTCTTAGATAAAATAGCTGTCCAAAATACCAAGCCATTGACTCTCATTTAAAGCACCCGTGCAAGATAAAGGAAAACCTCAAACATTGCCTGTTGTGGGTACTTGAGGACTGAGGTTGTGAACCAATGCTATAGTGTATGCCTGTGCAGGGCCGTGTTTATCTGCATGGGAATGCATAGTTGCTCTGTGCAGGCAGTCTCATTCATGTCAGTTTGGATGCACACAGACTCGCCTTCCAATTTGACATTATGCGGGTCTTTGGTCCGGAATGTACTCTGTGTGCGTTCAGGCCTGAGCACTCACACAGATGTCAAAATTGAGAGCAGCGTCTGTGCTTGTGGAGTCACTGTGTCCCAATTGATATCAATGGGACTGCCTGCACACAAATGCATGGAACACCTGTGCATCCCTGTGTGAATAAACACAGCCCTGTACTAGTGTACGCTATAGTACACCCCGTGGGAATGAGGTCCTAGGTCTGGTTCACACCATACCCATTGAGTTGCATTGATCTGCATAGATCAGCACAGGCTTAAAGTGGAAGTGAAGACATTTAACCACTTGCCGACAGCGCTATAACCGAATGACGTCAACATGATGGTCGTCCAGTTCTGGGAGGGCATCATATGCGCGCTCTCTTAACCAGACACAGCTGACCACAGATTGAGGTAAAGAGCCAATCAGCGGCTCTTTACCACGTGATCAGCCGTGTCCAATCACAGTTGATCACAATGTAAACAGAAGCCAGTTATTGGAGGAGAGCTAATAACCAGCTTGTATAAAAGGGACAGGTACACTGGTAATCAGGGCAGTCCCAACCGTGCCCACCAGTGCTGCCAATCAGTGCCTCCTCATCAGTGTCACCTATCAGTGCAGCCTCATCAGTGCCCACCAGTGCTGCCTTATCAGTGCCCATCATTGCAGCCTATCAGTGCCACCTCATCACCGCGCATCAGTGAAGGAGAAAAATGACCTGTTTGCAAAATTTTATAGCAAACTATGGAAAAGTTGTGTTTTTTTTTCCAAAATGTTCAGGCTTTTTTTTTTTCAGGATTTTTGTAAGAATAACGTATATTGGGAAGATTATTTATTTAGGTGTAGTGGCTCTGTCCCTTTTTCCCTCAGTATAACAATGCTTTTTCCAGGTAACTTAACCACTTCAGCCCCGGAAGGATTTCCAGCTTTAGGACCGGAGCCCTTTTTGCAATTCGGCTCTGCGTCGCTTTAACTGACAATTGCGCGGTCGTGCGACGTTGTACCCAAGCAAAATTTGCGTCCTTTTTTTCTCACAAATAGAGCTTTCTTTTGGTGCTATTTGATCCCCTCTGCGTCATTTCTGATCGCCGCTATAAACAAAAGAAGAGCGACCAGCGAGAAGAAAACAAATATCGCCGCTAGTCTTTACTGCGTCTCCCCTAGTTTATCGTGGTTTTCTTTCGAGATAAACACTCTTTTTTTCCTGCGTTTAAAACGAACCCATGTTGCAGCGTGCTGGCGCGTTAACAGTCAATTTCGCTGCGTCTCGGCTTAACGTTTTTCCCGAGGCCAGGATTTCGACCTTTAGGAAGGCCCCGACTTCACCAATTCAATGGACCTTTTTCGTAACAATATGACTCCCTTTTTCCCTGTCTCGGTGATGTGGATTTATTTATTAGAAGGGTTATATGCAATAAGAATGTTTTTAGGACTTTTTTTTTTTCGGACTT
>BLSH010198986.1:1268746-1315006 GCA_018402905.1 Glandirana rugosa | reverse complement strand
GGTGTCCAGTGACCTCTGCTGGTACACTCCCTAAGTGGTGGCTGGGGATTCAGATTTCTGACCCCTCCTCCATCCTGGCACCCTAGGGTGGCTGATGCCAGTCCTGCCAGCCAGCATGGTCTGTAGGTGGGGCTTATGTTTTTAGGGGAGGTGGTCTCTAGGTAAGATGGAGTCCCCGTTGCCAGGGGAGATGGAGTTCCTGTCCCTAGGCAAGATGTGGTCCCCGTCCCCAGGAAAAATGGGGTCCTTTTCCCCAGGGCAGATGGACTCCCTCCAGCGTGCTGGACAGGTGATCAGCATATCTCAGAGAAAGATCTGTCATCATGTGTGTATGACGGGGGGGGGGAGGGAGGATTGGCAGACAAGCCTGCAGTGTCCTCTGGGGAGCCGGCTCTCATAGGGTTGCACTGCATCTATGTGCTTAAAGTTTGTTTGCCCCGGGAGAAGCATGCAGTGCAGTATAAGCTGACTCAAGGGCAGGATTTTGGCTGGGGAGGACAGAAATTGGACTGAGCGGCGCTGCATGGAGAGGAGAGAGGGACTCGGAGGAGCCGGTTGTGGACACAGGTCAGGCGGGGAATGCGAGACAGAGCAGCCAGTGCGGTAGAGCATGGAGCTCTGCTAGTCACCCCCAACCTCCAGCCATTCGTGGGCACGGTGCACTGGTACTCCTACCCATCTAGCTGCCTATGCTGGCGCCAGCCATATGTACAGAGGGGCCACACGTGTCTCCTGCGCCCCCCTGTACATATATCTCACACGGGCTGTCCGATCAGGTCCGCCTGTCAGTTTTTCAGGTGGACCTGATTGGACTATCCATGTCAGCTGACACCCACTGCTATTCGATCCGAACCTGTCTGCCAAATCCAGTCGGATGGTGGTCCTATTTTCTCTTCTTCTTCTTCTTAGTCATTAAAGCCATATTCAACCCATAAGCAAACATTTATTATATTGCAGCAGCCTACCTATTCTTAGTTGTGATGGCTGCATTTTTCTTTTATTTTCACTTGGTGATGTGGCCAGTAAGTCTGTTGGTTTTCAAGCTCTCCTGTAGATATAGAAGTTAAAGGAGAACTATGGCTCTTTTGGCCATACTGCTCCTGTGGGTCATAGAAGTGCAATTAGTTCTTCACGCCTGTGACCCAGATTCAGCCAACAGCGATCTAAAGTCTGTTGAGTGAAAACAAATTCCAGAAAGCCGCACTCCAAAAATGCTTCTTTATTGTAGGTGAAAGTCCATACAGTACAAAAATAGAGCAAAAAAGCTAACGCGTTTCAGGCCCTTCTCACGAGCGCTTACTCATAGCTGCTAGCTAAAGTCTGTTGTTGGCTGACATCACAGGACCAGTCTAGGCTCTGCAGGGATCCCAACAATAATATCAGGATCCACCCAGATGCTTGACTGGGAGCTGGCTCAGCCTCTCAGTGTGCCACTGAGGTCCTGATCCAGCTGCTCCTGCCCTCTCTACAGCCTGTCGATCCAGTGAGCCATGCAGGGGCAGAGCACAGAGCTGGTGACTGGCATTCTCCACTCTTTTCTCAGAGTGGACCTGAGAACTGAACGATCTGCAGTCTTTGATCGCACAGCGTAGAGGCAGCAGGGAACTAGGTGAGTATGATTATGATTTTAGCTACCCACACTTCTCTTTTAGGCTCGATTCACACCTATGCAGGTTGCAGTTTACATTACCCCAGGTGCATTTTGCATTTTTCAATACATGTTTTTGATCCATTGAAGTCTATGGAATCAAAAACCAGAAAAGAAGTCCCTGGTCCTTTCCATAAAATGCACAGATGTGAACGTGACCCATAGGAAACCATGTTATATGGATTGTAGTTTGTTTCTGCAAAACTGAAAATGCACTAAAAAATGCATAGGTGTGAAACAAGCCTTAAAAGCATTGAGAGCAGCGGCGGTCCATCCATTAGGGGTGGAGGGGTGCCGCCCTCCTAATCCATGGGCCTGGCACCTAATCTACATGCAGGGTGCCAGACACATTGATTTTAATGTTTTTTTTTTTTTTTTTTTTTTAAGCACATGATTAGAGCCTGAGGCTCTAATTGGCTTCAAAAAACGGTGGGCTTGGGGCACAGAGCACAAGCCCTGAGCCCACCCAGTTGTGTGACAATAGCGAATTAATATTCGCTATTGTCTTCCTGATTCTCCTTCCAGCCAATCAGGAAGCAGGTCCTGAAACCCGATTGGCCGAGAGGAGAAGCGATCATATTGGCCGCCGCGCCAAGGGAAGGAGGAGGAAAGCCACCGTGAAGCTCAAGACGCAGGGTGAAGCCGCCGCCGAGTAGAAGGAGATGCAGGAAGGAGCCGAAGCTGCCCATGGCATAGATGGGATAAGTGCGGGGCCAATCAACCGGGGGGGGGGATAGGTGTGACGGCTTGTTTGCCGCCCCCCCCCCCCCATAATACCAGCCGCCACTGGTTGAGACAAACACTGACAGGGGTGCTCAATATGAGACAGCTCTTATTCGTTTTATCCCACAACAAACTGTTGCTGTAACTGCTTGTCTAACTGCCGCTGAGTTTGGCTTCAATTTGTTAGTGTATCCAAATCTGCTAGTACATATAACACTCCCCTTCTCTCAGACTGACAATGCTGCTGTCCCCTGTGCTCCTTCATCCAGAGTGGGGGCGCTCTAATACAGGAGGTCTGTTACTGGCCAGATAACAAGGGAAAAATGCCTAAAACAAATGAGTGCAGCCACCACTGCATCAGAGAGCCACTTAAGCTTTTAAACATTTAAATTGCTTGTTAGATTTGATTTAATTCAACTTTGTGTTGTTATCATTGAACTTCAGAGTGGTGACTGACAGCTCGGTGCTTTATGGATGTTTGGAATCGGCACAGACTGCATTGTGCTAATGGTACAGGACGCCCAGTTACAGCACATCTGTCTCTTCCCTGGAATGAATGGTTTATTAGATGATATACAGAATGCTTTATAAATCCTGAGCTGCTCCTCGCTGTTTTCATTGTCCTTGCTGTATTGTGCACAGTCACCATCATGCTGAATGAGGTCATTATCTCCAATATCAAATATACACGAGACTCAGAGTCTGATCAGTTATGAATATAGGACAGATCCTAGATGTAGATGGTTAGGTATTGATAGCAAATTCATTTAAATGTATATTTTTTTCCTATTGTATATACACTCACCGGCCACTTTATTAGGTACACCTTGCTAGTATCCAGTTGGACCCCCTTTTACCTTCAGAACTGCCTTCATTCTTCATGGCATAGATTCAACAAGGTGTTGGAAACATTCCTCAGAGATTTTGGTCCATAGTGACAATGATAGCATCACGCAGTTGCAGCAGATTTGTCGGCTGCACATCCATGATCCAATCTCCCATTCCCCAACATCCAAAAGGTGCTCTATTGGATGAGAGGTGGTGACTGTGGAGACCATTGGAGTGCAGTGACCTCATCGTCCAGTGGTAAGATGATTGGAGCTTTGTGAGGTGCATTATCCTGCTGGAAGGAGCCATCAGAAGATGGGTACACTGTAGTCATAAAGCGATGGACATGGTCAGCAACAATACTCAGGTAGGCCATGGAATTTTGCTCAATTGGTGCTAAGGGGCCCAAAGTATGCCAAGAAAATATCCCCCACACCATTACACCACCACCACCACCCTGAACCATTGATACAAAGCAGGATAGATCCATGCTTTCATGTTGTTTACGCCAAATTCTGACCCTACCATCTGAATGTTGCAGCTGAAATTGAGACTCATCAGACCTGGCAACATTTTTCCAATCTTCTATTGTCCAATTTTGGTGAGCTTGTGTGAATTGTAGCCTCAGTTTCCTGTTCTTAGCTGACAGGAGTGGCACCCGGTGTGGTCATCTGCTGCTGTAGCCCATCTGCTTCAAGGTTTGACGTGTTGTGCATTCAGAGATGGTATTATGTATAACTTGGTTGTAATGAGTGGTTATTTGAGTTACTGTTGCCTTTCTATCATCTCAAACCAGTCTGCCCATTCTTCTCTGACATCAGCAAGGCATTTTCATCAACACAACCTCCACTCACTGGATATTTCCTCTTTTCGGACCATTCTCTGTAAACCCTAGAGATGGTTGTGTGTGAAAATCCCAGTAGATCAGCAGTTTTTGAAATATTCAGACCAGCCGCCTGGCACCAACAACCATGCCACGTTCAAAGTCACTTAAATCCCTTTTTGGGGGGATTCTGATGCTCGATTTGAACTTCAGCAAGTCATCTTCACCACATCTAGATGTTGCTGCCATGTAATTAGCTGATTAGCCATTTCTGTTACCAAGCAATTGAACAGGTATACCTAATAAAGTGGCCAGTGAGTGTAAATGTGTTAATTGTTATAGTGCAGAAAATCTGCAGCTCCTTTTGAAGTACATTCAGCATAGAGATCATATTTGGTAAAGGGGAGATAGGTTTATGATACCCAAAAATCAGACTGGTGGATGCAGGCTGTGACACTACCAAATGCCCATAGACTGATGGACAGACATCAGCGAAGTGGCACAGACTGGGTGAATGTCCTGATAATATGAAGCTTCCTCTGTAGTACCGGAAGACATGGCCAGTTAAAAGACCACTGACTTTTACATATAAGTTTGATTAACACTGTCCATAGATGGCTCAATAAAATCAGCCAATTCTCCAGGTTTTAAGCTTCACTTATATTTTGTGGGATGTTTGAGAATCGTAAAAAGTGATAAGAAGAACATCAGACAATCAAAGGTGTTCATTGGGGTGGGTCCCATTTCTTCATGCTTCTTTGTACAAGGATGAGGGGTAAAAATGATTGTACATGAATCTGTAACATCACGGGGCAAGTGTCACGTCTGGTCCCAGGAGTCATGGAACTCATGCCAGGGCAGGTAGAAATCTCCTACCCAACTTCCTCAGGTAGAGATCTTCCTGTCTATGGCCATCCTGATTCCAGATACAGACAATCATCATTTCCATAGGTTTGATATGCAAATCAAGAAAAAAATTGTAATTCAATGCAGACAGATTTCAGACAGCCCCCTACAGGGTCATTGGGAATGTAATTACAGGCAGTCCCCAAGTTACAAACATCTGACTTACATCTAACTCATACTTAAGAACGGAGGCAGCGTGACTTCATGGTCACCTTGCTGCTCACCATATGCTGCCACCTACTGTCCGGCAGACCTTTCAGCAATCCCACATCACTGCATGGCCAGGTAACCTTTCCCTATGCTATCTAAAACTTAAAAATTGTACCTGTTCCAACTTCCATATAAATTCAACTTAAGAACAAACCTACAGAACCTATCTTGTTCGTAACCCGGGGTCTGCCTGTTCTCAAACCTATACTGTTTACATTTCCTTTCTGTGAGGGCCTGGTGTGGGTATCCAAGCCACCTGAGATAGTAAAGTTTATTTAACATGGATAGACATAGAGTGCGGCCTGCTTTTGTATCGTGTCCAGTAGATCGTGGGTGGGAAGACCCCCAGATATGGTCTTGTACCCACAACTGGTGTATACAGTGCAGGAAGCCAGGAGCAGTATAATTCAGTCTTCAGATTTTGTCTCTCTACATCCTGTTTTTCCAGATTTAGACATCCAAGACAGAATGAGATCTGATTGGTTGTTGTGAGAAACTTCTTAGTACTGCCAGTTTGTTGATATCCGTCTGTATGTGAGAGACAGCAGTGAGCGTGCAGTGGGTGTTTGATGAGTTACCATATCACCATAATTACTGAATGTCTGGTTTAGATGGATGGACAACAGCAAAATGTCAATGAAAAATTGAAGTACAGAGGATACCCTATGTCCCCTGTGGGCCAGTTCACACCATAGAAACGCAGTCCGGATGCTTTTGTGCATGCGCGTTTTTGACGCGTTTCCGGTCCGTTACGGTGCGTTTTTGATGCGTTTCTGGTCCGTTACGGTGCGTTTTTGATGCAGTCCAGTGCAGTTTTTTCCCCCTTTTTTTCTTAGGACATGTGCATTCCAGTGCGTTTTTGGTGCATTCCAGTGCGTTTTTGGTGCATTCCAGTGCGTTTTTGGTGCATGTAGGTGCATTCCAGTGCGTTTTTGGTGCATTCCAGTGCGTTTTTGATGCATTTTACCGCGTTCCAGTACAGTTCAGTGCATGAAAAATGCAGCATGTTCTACTTTTTTTTCTGGAGCTGGAACTGACTGCACTGGTGTGAACTATGCCATTGGAAACCATATAACCTACTTTCCATGCATTTTTTATGCAGAATAAAAACGTACTGGACTGTGGTGTGAACTGGCCCTAAATGTATCACAAAGATTCATTTTCAGTTTGATCGCCATTAAAGCTTGACGTTTTTTTTTCCTGTGTTGTTTGGCAGGATTTATTAAGAATAGTGACTGATGATTACAGTGTCTTGACTCTATAAACTGTCTAGATTACAGGACATGATTACAGGAAATGCCATAGACATAGCTTGACAAGCCCCCAAAACACAGCAATTACATGAGATGCAATATAGACCGATTGTCTAATGGCCTTATTCAATAAAGAGTTCTAATCCTTCATTGCTTACTCTTAAGGAGCCAACAAAATGGCATGGGAAGTACTGCGACCTTGGAATTACGCAACTTCTCTTGTGATGATCTCTCAAGGTGTTTACACATTTTTTATAAAAACTGGTGTAATCTGGCAATAGTAGCCCTTAAAGAGTGGTTAGAGTACATTGTCACAGTAGCTGATACCCATTGTATTGTCATGCAATCACTGCTACCCCATGCAGTGCCATTGAACAGTCACTGTTACCCCATGCAGTGCCATTGTGCAATCACTGTTACCCCATGCAGTGCCATTGTGCAATCACTGTTACCCCATGCAGTGCCATTGTGCAATCACTGTTACCCCATGCAGTGGCATTGTGCAATCACTGTTCTCCCATGCAGTGTCAGTCTGCAGCCACCACCATCTCATTCAGTTCTATTCTTCCCCATGCAGTGCCATCCTGTACTCACTGTCCTCTGTCATAGTGTAGTAAATTCTCCCTGTAGCTGTCACCGGATCCCCATATGTCACATACTATACACTTTGACAGGAAGAAATGTAAAAGAAGCAATCTTGGCTTTAATTATTTTCATTTTTTTCCTGGGCCCTTCCTCAACCAAAGCACATACTATTAGGGAACTTTCTAAGTAGTATGTATATAGTTTATATGGCACTGAGCTGTGTTGTTGCCTGGAAGCGATGTGAATGGTTCCTTGTACTCTGTAGTGCTTCATTATATGTTGGTGTTATATACAGTAAGTATTGGAAACAATCATTCCATTGAACTGGTTTATTAGTTACACTGTGACTGTCATGGATGAAGGATTTGTGGCCACATATTTAGCTCATCTCCTTATAATAAGGTGTATGTGTGGTTCGGCATGACGCAGGACATTAACCGCACAAGACTGAGTTTTGTATCAGCAGACGCACAATGATCAAAGTATAGCTTGGGGTATATTGATTTCCTTTAGGCAGTTATCTTAGATGTCTATCAGTTAAAAGAAATATTGTCCAGTGCTTGTGGAACCCCATAAGCTGTATCTGTAGAAGCTTTTGTGCTGGGAAAAGAATACTTCTCATTCACATAACATGTGCATTATTTCCTTGCAGTAAGCTCTACCTGCAGCAGTTTTTCTGCAGTTCTGTTTCCATGTAGTACATAGAGACTTTCCTTTCAGGCCAAGACTATGAATGTATACCATAGAAAGCTACAGTACAATATCATGGTATCAAAAGCTTCTAGAACAACACCTATAGTGTCATGGTATACAGAGTTTATCTTCAGTGACAGCCATCCATCAAAATGATCAGTAGACCCAGCCTAAATATGTTGACCATTGCTGGGACAAGGCCATCCAGCGCCCTATGCAAAGATGCCAAACTAGCCAGCCTTGTAACAGAATGAAGGTGCCCCCATCCCTACAGTAAACAATTGCGCCCGGGTAGCCTCCCCTCCTGCCCACCCCTTGTCCCGGCCCTGATCTTGACCGTGTCCCCTCTGATCTACCGAACCGCTCCAGTTGGTCATGAGGCCAACCATTATATAAAGTGACCAATACAAAAGGCTTGGGAGGAAGGTGGGGGGCTAGGCAAGTATAACTTTTATAGGGAAAATTGAGATTTGTTTCTTTTTATACATTTTTTCATCATACGCTTACCTTAATTGACCAGATTTACTGCAGGTTCAAATTAAAGACCCTTTTCTACCTTGAGCTTATACTAAATTAATAGTTGATAATTAAGTATTAGAAAAATATATACAGTGTCTCACAAAAGTGAGTACACCCCTCACAGTTTTGTAAATATTTTATTATATCTTTTCATGTAACAACACTGAAGAAATGACACTTTGCTACAATGTAAAGTAGTGAGTGTACAGCTTGTATAACAGTGTAAATTTGCTGTCCCCTCAAAATAACTCAACACACAGCCATTAATGTCTAAACCGCTGGCAACAAAAGTGAGTACACCCCTAAGTGGAAATGTCCAAATTGGGCCCAAAGTGTCAATATTTTGTGTGGCCACCATTTTTTTGCAGCCCTGCCTTAACCCTCTTGGGCATGGAGTTCACCAGAGCTTCACAGGTTGCCACTGGAGTCCTCTTCCACTCCTCCATGAAAACATCATGGAGATGGTGGATGTTAGAGACCTTGTGCTCCTCCACCTTCCATTTGAGGATGCCCCACAGATGCTCAATAGGGTTTAGGTCTGGAGACATGCTTGCCCAGTCCATCACCTTTAACCTCAGCTTCTTTAGCAAGGCAGTAGCCATCTTGGAGGTGTGTTTGGGGTCGTTATCTTGTTGGAATACTGCCCTGCAGCGCAGTCTCCGAAGTGAGGGGATCATGCCCTGCTTCAGTATGTCACAGTACATGTTGGCATTTATGGTTCCCTCAATGAACTGTAGCTCCCCAGTGCCGGCAGCACTCATGCAGCCCCTGACCATGACACTCCCACCACCATTCTTGACTGTAGGCAAGACACACTTGTCTTTGTACTCAACTGGTTGCCGCCGCACATGCTTGACACCATCTGAGCCAATTAAGTTTATCTTGGTCTCATCAGACCACAGGACAGTTCCAGTAATCTGGAATCTTGTCTTCAGCAAACGGTTTGCGGGCTTTCTTGTGAACCATCTTTAGAAGAGGCTTCCTTCTGGGACAACAGCCATGCAGACAAATTTGATGCAGTGTGCGGCATATGGTCTGAGCACTGACAGGCCTACCCCCCACCCCTTCAACCTCTGCAGCAATGCTGGCACCACTCATACGTCCATTTCCCAAAAGACAACTGATGCTGAGCACGTGCACTCAACTTCTTTGGTCGACCATGATGATGTCTGTTCTGAGTAGAGCCTGTCCTGTTAAAACCCTGTATGGTCTTAGCCATCGTGCTGCAGCTCAGTTTCAGGGTCTTGGCAATCTTCTTATAGCCTAGGCCATCTTTATGTAGAGCAACACTTCTTTTTTTCAGATCCTCAGAGAGTTTTTTGCCATGAGGTGCCATGTTGAACTTCCAGTGACCAGTATGAGAGAGTGAGAGCGATAACACCAAATTTAACACACCTACTCCCCATTTACACCTGAGAGCTTGTAACACTAACGAGTCACATGACATCGGGAGGGAAATGGCTAATTGGGCCCAATTTGGACATTTTCACTTAGGGGTGTACTCACTTTTGTTGCCAGCGGTTTAGACATTAATGGCTGTGTGTTGAGTTATTTTGAGGGGACAGCAAATTTACACTGTTATACAAGCTGTACACACATTGTAGCAAAGTGTCATTTCTTCAGTGTTGAAAAGATATAATAAAATATTTACAAAAATGTGAGGGGTGTACTCACTTTTGTGAGATACTGTATGTATGTATCCTGCAGAAACCACTGCTTCAATCTCCATCTGCTTATGGTCCCATAATCAAATGCTGTCAAACAGACCATGTGATCTTAGTAAAGCAGAGCAACTGACTGGCCAATTCTAATTGAATGGCTGACAATGGATTTATCCCCTTTAGTAGACCACATTACATGGCTGGTTTCTTGGCCTATTGTCATGTGACCAGAAGGAGATAACAGCAGTTGGTTCTTTTTTCATCTTTATATTTTAGTAGCCAGGCTAGCGTGGGGGCCTTAATACAGTATAGATAGATATTTGTTCTTGGTAAACAAAACAAGGCAGTCCTGGCTTTCCCTACCATACTTTGTTGCACTACAATACTTCTTGCTCCCTTAAAAATCTTTAAATAACCCTGATGTGAGCCTGTTATTGTGCAGTTCCATGTAAACAATATCGTGCCACGTTTTTCTTTCTAATTTGCTTTGTACGTGCAACTTAATAAAATGCACACATGAATGAGAATAATGATTCCTACTAAAGGTCACGAGCCATTTTCTTACTACTGAGAGTGCGGTGCTATTATAGACATTCACTTCTCCGAGGCAGGCTCATTCTGGTTTTCAGATCATTATCATCATTGAAATAAACAGAGCTGTTTTCTCATATATTATCCTTTGTTATTGGTGATTATACCAATTTCAGAGGTTTATGTTGTTTTCAGGATAATATCTCACACAGAAGCACATCATAGTGACACTGTGCTATAGGCAGATTATGTTCTGTTCTTTTATCATTTGTACAAAGCACACAAATGCATTGTTCTATCTATGAGCATCTGCCTACATTGTTTTACATTCACGGTTAGAAATTGGCAGCATATTTTTAGCTGTATTGCCATTTACTAGCTGAGTGTATTAGTGTTTGGGATGCCTACTACCAGTTGTGGTCATCGTTATCTAACACATGTTGGCAAGGCTTGGGATGGTAATGAAGAGGACCGTGTGGTTGGAATTTAATCTTTATTACAATGTTCAGCTTGTTATTCAGCCTTGTGTGCCCTTGCGTGTACTAGAGTGCATTTGCTTGATTTTACCTGCAGACTGCAAGTGGCCACCTAGGTTCACACCTATATGTGCTGTGATTGATGCATTTTACCTGCGCGTTTTGTGTTTTTAACACAAATTTTTGATGCATTTTGTGTTCTGCTTTTTATTTTTGGCAAATAGGAAAGTATGACAGTTTTGGGTTAGTGCTAAATGGAATGGTAACCCTAACATTTAAAGACGTGACGTGATGTGACATGACGTCGGCACAGCAAATACGCTGCATATCTCCTGAACCGTACAGGTTTAGGAGATATGCAGTGTACCTACAGGTAAGCCTTATCATAGGCTTACCTGTAGGTTAAAGTGGTTGTCACAAGTTGACAACCACTTTAATGCTAACCTTGATGCTTAACCTTAACATTTAATGAAAACCCTAGCCCTTAACCCTAACCTTATGCTGTAAATCAGTGGTCTCCAAACTATGGTCTCTATCCAGCCCTTGGGACACTTTTCCTCCCACTGACACCAACAATGAGGTATAATTCCTGATACCAACAATAGGGCACTATTCCTCCCACTGACACCAAGGATGGGGCACTTTTACTCCCACTGACACCAACAACAGGGCACTATTCCTCCCACTGACACCAACAATAGGGCACTATTCCTCCCATTGACACCAACGATAGGGCACTATTCCTCCCACTGACACCAACGATGGGGCACTATTCCTCCCACCGACACCAACAATGGGGCACTGTTGCTCCCACTGACACCAACGATGGGGCACTATTCCTCCCACTGACACCAACAATAGGGCACTATTGCTCCCACTAATAGCAACAATGGGGCACTTTTCCTCCCACTGACACCAACGATGTGGCACTATTCCTCCCACTGAGACCAATAATGGTGCACTTTTCCTCCCACTGACACCAGTGGTGTGCACTATTCCTCCCATTGACACCAATGATGGTGCACTATTCCTCCCCCTGATGCCAAAGATGCATTGTTTACTCCCCTCGATGCCAGGACAATATCCACATCCAATGGCCACAGTCCAGTCTCTCTAAAGTCTGAAGGACAGTAAACTGGTCCTTTGTTTAGAAAGATTGGAGACCCCAGCTGTAGATCATTGCCTTCAGTTCTTTTTGAGTCACTGAACCTGAGCAAACATGCAGATCAGGAACACTCTGACTTTACTCTGGCTTTCCTGATCTGCATACTTAATCCAAGTCAGTCAAAAACTATTATTAAAGTCAGAGAATGCAATTATTGTGACCTCAAACACCAAGAAATTCAAGCTCTGTATGTCCAGCTTAAGGCTAGGTTGACACTAGCCTTTGCCTTTGCACGGGCACAACAGCCTATTTATTTGAATGGGCTGCTGTACCTGCGGGGGAAAAGTCCCCTGGCGTATTTTTCAAAACAGGGCTGCTTGAAGCCACATGGCAATGCATGGTACATCGATATGCGGCAGTGTCATTAACAATCAATGGCACTCTCGTGCTTATGCTAAGAGCAGTGCGCTTTGCCTAAGGGCTGGGGAACACATGCGATTCGCACACGTTCCCAGAGCCGCATATGTGTGAACCAAGCCTAGCTCACTGATTGATAGCACCGATTAGAGGAACCTTTGTTCACATGATGAAGCTTTTCTTAGCGAACCAATGGTTTTCTGAAGGAGTAATGGTGGGAAGACCTGTCTACTGGGGGTAGGCATTGGGGCTGTGTGGGCATGTTGTGATGCCAACATTGCTGGCAAACAAGCTCCCTAGATCCCTGGAATTAGCAGCTATAATTAACCATTTTCCATACGTTAATAACAAATCTCAAATGTTTACTTTCAAGAGAAATAAGGTAGAAGGTCATCTAAAATGGCATGCTTTAGCATTTCATTTATCATTATTTATTCTTCCTGGAGTTCTTCTTTGAATAATAGTTCTTTAGTTCACCGCTTTCCTGTGCACATCACATGCTTCAGCCATGCATTTTGTATGGCTGAAATCAGATTGCATCCGCACCAAAGTGGTACAGGAACCTTTTTCCCCACACATAAATTGCATTGCATGGGTGTTCACGCCCATGCTATGTGATTCTGGCAATCGCACTGTGTTTTGTGATCTGTTTCAGGGTGTCGTTAAGATAACATTGACGCCGTGCGATTGCAATGGGGTGTGGGAAATGCACATGATTCGCTGCATTTCCCGCATCACATAAGTGTGAACCAGGGTGTGACAATGGGATGTTATACATCGAAAGAAGATGTCAGCTGCTTGTGTTTTGCAGATGGTTCTTCTGAATTAATACTGGGATAAACTTACTGAGTATATGAATTGGAGGAGACAAAATTGAAAGTTTTCCCATAGTAACCAAATAGGTTCCAATTGTTAGTGGGTGCACCAACACTGGCAGTTTTAACAAAGCCCAGTAATTCTGTAATTCACCCCCTTGGACTGCTTCTCTTGTGTAGTGTGAGTGCTCTGAACTGTTCCCAGAAACCATTAAAGTGTCACTAAACCCACATCATAAAAAAAACTATTATTGTTGTATTACATGCTGTTCATACTCGCTCAGTCACTATGAGATTCATTTTCTGTATTCTACAAAAAACCTGGTTGATCCTTCTGCTCTCTATCTCCACCTTCTGTTCATGTCCCCAACTCAGCTAGGGATTGCGCAGCTGTGGTTTTCAGTTTTCATTGAGTTTCTATACTAAGCATTTCCTCCCTATCACATCTGAGCAGCCTATGTGGCTATAGAGTCACACATGTGGGCTGGAGGGGCATGACACTGCCTGTGGCTGGCAGAAATCTGCCCACACCATGTTATTGCCAAAAAATAATAAAGATTTGATTTCAAATATATATTTGTATGACAATTTAACCACTTCAGCTCCGGAAGGATTTACCCCCTTCCTCGCTAGGCCATTGTTTGCGATGTGGCACTGCGTCGCTTTAACTGACAATTGCGCGGTCTTGTGACGCTGTACCCAAACAAAATTGATTTGTCTTTTTTCCCCACAAATAGAGCTTTCATTTGGTGGTATTTGATCACCTCTGCGTTTTTTATTTTTTGCGCTATAAACAAAAAAGATTTTTTTTTTTTACCACGTTTGTGGTAAAAAAAAAAATCACAATAGGCATATATTGATTGGTTTGTACAAAACGTATTGCGTCCACAAACTTTAGGGATTTAGGGACTTTTATTTATTTTTTATTGTTTTTACTGGTAATGGTGGCAATCTGCGATTTTTAGCGGGACTGCGACATTGCGGCGGACAAATGCGACCCCAAATGACACTATGTGGGGACCAATGACATTAGTACCGTGATCAGTGATATAAAATGCAGTGATTAATGTAAAAATGACGCTGCCAGGAAAGGGGTTAACACTAGGGGGCGATCAAGGGGTTAACTGTGTTCCCTGGCTGTGTTCTAACTGTAGGGGGGTGGGCTGCCAGGGACATGACAGAGATCACTGTTCCTGATCACTGGGAACAGAAGATCTCAGTCATGTCATCTGGCAGAACGGGGATCTGCCTTGTTTACAAAGGCAGATCCCCATTTTGCCTCTGTACCTGGCAATTGCAGGTTGCCGGCGGATATCGAGTCTGCTGGACCTACCACATGCACAAATGGACGAACAGGTACGGCGCTTCTTGCTAGCAGACCACCTTGCCGCAGTATATCTGTGTGAACTGGTCGGCAAGTGGTTAAAACTGTTTATTGATATGAAGTATTTATTCTTACTTTCTATTGCAAAGGCTGTTTTTTTTTTTTTCTTTTTTTAATTTTGAACATATGACCAGCAGCAGAGGACTAGAAGCTCCCCCTGCTTATCTTTCCCTGCAGACAGTCTGGGAGAGATCTTACAGCTGTATAGCGATTAGTAAAAAGGCACTTCAATTTTTTTTCAGTTACAGTGCCATCATACAGCAACAGAAGTGGACAATGACCATTAAACAGTATGTGTTTAGTATCACCTTCAGTATACCATGCTCAGGACTACTTCAAAGGGGTGGTTCGTGGCACCAGTGTCGGGACAAGGTCATCTGGTGCCCAAGGCGAAGATGGAAAACTGTGGCCACTGACCCCCCCCCTCACGCTACATGTCTTTGAAAAAAACAAAAAATCCCAATAAGTGTATATTGATTGGTTTGTGTGAAGTCTACAGCGCCTACAAACAATGGGATATGTACTGAAATTTTTTTTATACTAGTATTGGCGACTTCACACTGGGGCAACTTGTTGGTGACTTAGTCGCCTGACAAGGCGTGCTCCATTCAGTGCAATGAAACTGTTTTAATCGGAGCGACTCGCTCTGACTTAGAAAAAGGTTCCTGCACTATTTGGAGGTGACTTTAGAGCGTATTTGATTGATTTCTAAGAAGCTGTTTGCAAGCTGCGCTGATGTTGTGCTGTGCTGTACTTCAAAGTTGGGTGACACTGGCTGGAAAGGGGTTAACATCTAGAGGTGATCAAGGAGTTAACTGTGTGCCTAACAATGTGTAATGTGTGCTGCATTTTACTACTGATTCGTTTCTTTACCCTGCTTTGCAGGAAAAGAAAAAAAAGTGATAATTCCCTCTGTAAAGAGATCAGTAGGTCCTGGCCATGAATCATTGGCTGGGATCTGCTGACAGACTCATAGTGGAGTAGGCGGGAGGAGCTTGCGTCCGAAACAGGCAGCCTGTGCCTGTAGCTGCCACCTGTGGTGGGTTGGCAAGTGGGAGGGGGTTAATGTACTGTTACTGATGCATTAGTGACCAGTGGCAGGTAATTAACCCCATTGTGCTGCATTAGTGGCACCAGCGGGTTAATTCACACTGACACTGGTGCCACTAATGCAGCACCTGCCACTGGTCACTAATGCATCAGTGGCAGTACATTAAGCCCCTCCTGCTGCATATTATCAATACCTTTGCTAAATAAGCAAACTCCCCTCATCCGCTGCCCCCCCCCCCATTCAGAGTTAATTGTGTAATCTGCATATGGCAATCTGCTTACTTGTGTGATGCCGGCTGCTTAGTTCCTCCTCGATTGCACTCACAGATCCGGCAGCACTCTATGCTCTTTTCCCCTCCCGGCCTCTCGGTGGCATCACTCTGGCCGGGACTAGGAAGCGCCTGTCGGGCGGAGATTATTCCGCCTGACAGGGAAGAGAATGGTGGGGTGGGGCAGGGAGGGGCGGGTCTTAGGCTTGTGCTTGGTGCAGGAATGCAATCGGCACATATATCAGCTATTATCTATGCAGCGTGGCCGGTTTGTACAACACACTGCACCTCTCCTGCGCCCCCCCTTCCTCCAGTAAAAGGATCCCGCCCAGGGCATCCGCACCCCTTGTACCGGCCCTGCCAGGCACAATTCCCTGGCTTGGTATAGTTTGCTTCATTGTGAGTGCAAACCATGCCGGAGCACAGACCTCTCCATAGATCACTGAGCACAGAAGCAGGGATCACTGTGGTCTGGTTGGCAGATGTGTTGACAATGCGTGTGCAAATCAGCTGGGGTGTGGACACAATCACACTCAGGCACTGTTTAGTTCCATTGTGCCCAGTGTAAGTGCACCCTTATAGAGAAAGCTCTAGGTACACTTTGAATGGACAACCTTAAAGTGATTGTAAAGGTTTGTTTGTTTTTTTTTTAAAATAACAAAGATGTCATACTTACCTCCTCTGTGCAAGGGTTTTGCAAAGAGTAGCCCCCGATCCTACTTTTCTGGGGTTCCCTGGCGGCACTCCTGGCTCCTCCTCTTCATCGGATGCCCCCATGGGTGCGTGCTCACGAGCGCCGCTGCGTCCATTGGCACAGACCGCAGGACTCGGCCCTGGCTCCTGTGTCACTGGATTTGATTGACAGCAGCGGGAGCCAATGGCCCCTGCTTCTATCAGTCTATCCAATGAGGACCGGAGACAGCAGTTGGAGCCGCTAGGCTTGTGCTCGTCACTGAAACGATTGGGCTTAGGTAATAAAAATGGGGGGTCTGGGGGGCAGCTGAAGCACAAAAGGTTTTTCAACTTAATGCATAGAATGTATTAAGGTGAATAACCATGAGACTTTACAACCCCTTCAAGGATGATTGCCTGGAGTGCCTCATGTCCCTATTGATATAACCATCATTAGCCAGTCCAGCCCCGAGTCCTGTCTGTGGTTACCTTTATGCCAATCTCTGCCCGACGTTGATCTAGGCTCAACCCCATGTTTGTGTCAGAAAATATGCTGCAGTGCCAGATGAGGGGGGTTAGGAAATACAATTCAGAGGAATCCACATATCTGTTTGAATTTTGAAGTCTAATCACTTGTGACTTTTCTATTTTTCAGAAGTTGGAGGTAAAAAGTTAAAAAGCACGATCCAACGAAGTACAGAAACTGGACTAGCAGTGGAGATGAGAAATTGGATGACCAGACAAGCAAGTCGAGAGTCTAACGATGGGAGTATGAACAGTTACAGCTCTGAGGGAAAGTAAGTCAATATATAAATAATACATTTAGAACAAGTGTTGGCAATCGTTGATATGTGTCCAATGATAGTATTCCTTTGTGGAAATTTTGTCAGTTTTAGCAATGTCCAGTTGTGAATTGGTGGGGAGAGAAATTCAGGACCTTGGGAGAATATGATGCACTATCCTCTCTCCCATATGACATAAAAACGTGCCTCTTGATTGGCCTTGTGCTATCACAAGGGGGCGATAAAGTAATCCACAGAGCTCTCATTACCAGTCCTGGCAGCTCAGCTGAGCACAGGAGTGAGGAAAGGTGGGCACATGCTGTTGAGGAGAGGGGGAGCTAAGTGAGCCATGTATTTTGCCAGGCAGGGGCCAATTATAGGGTTTAACAGACTATGATGCATGTCAGGAACCAATGATTTCAGTATAAAGCAGGTAGTTTAAAGTAGTAAGAAAAGATATTCTTTCATTGACTACAATAGGGAAGGTGCAAGAATGTTTTTTTTTTTTTTGTCCATCCCTAGTAAAGTAAAAAAAGGGCTTCAACAATGCATTTTATCTATGCATTGGAGGTTCATTGCAAACAATAATCACTAGAAATCACTACTCTATCTACAGTTTAGTATTTCATTTAAAACATTGAGTTGTGTGTCAATGGTATCAGTTTAGCATCAGTTTTAGATGTTTCTGAAAGCATTGACAGGTGCATTTTACCTGCAGTTGACCTGCTTGAAGCAAGTTTTGCATTCCTATAGACTTGTATGGTTAGCAAAACAATCAAAAGCCCATTGACACAGGGCATGAATATGACAACACCAGGAGCTCTGTTTTAAAGATTTACTATAAAAACACAGAGAAAAAGAATAGAAAATTGTACAATCTTTGTTTTTAAGAGACATTTCTGTATTGGACGTCTTATACCTATACTGATGTTCTGTACACCATTTATGAATCAATAATGTATTTTACCTTTTACAAAATGAAAATGTGATATTTTCATATTTTTATGATTATTGATTATTTATATGATATTTAATATCTATTTTATATCTTTCCCAAAGCTTAATATTTCCTGGGGTCCGGTTGGGTTCTGACAGCCAATTCAGTGATTTCTTGGATGGATTAGGTCCTGCACAGCTGGTTGGACGACAGACCTTAGCAACTCCTTCAATGGGTATGTCATTGTCTTCCTTGGGAGGATTATGCTGCGCAAAATGTTTTGTATGCAAAAATGTCTGTTTTTTTCTATGAAATAACAGTAAAAAATAGTGCTTAATATGAAAACATTATTCTATAAATGTTGGAAATTGATTTAAAGATTACCGTATTTTTAGTTCTTTAAGACCTCATTCAGACAAGCACTGGCACCCGTGATTTGTGGAAGAGGCATTTGTATTTTTGGCGTCTGCATCCGCCCCCAGCTGCGTGCAAGCAGCCTACGGAAGAGGATACAGACAAAAGTTGACAGGTGTGCAGAAGTGGGTGCATGGCCCTGAATGTACACTGTCTGTGCCCCGGGCCGTGCACCCACTCCTGCTCCAGAATACCAAAATGCTCTCATAATACAATTATCCTGGAAATGGCTTATAAGGTTTCCTTTTGGTAGTACTGAGTACCAGCTCGAATAGCTCATGCTGTCCCAAATTGCAGTGACAAGTGCTTCAGAAGTTGTGGTCAATGTGGTGATGTGCTACACACCTGGTGGTCCTACTCAAAGTTGACTGCATTTTAGTCCAGAATGGTTAGCCTGCTTCAAACCCCACCATATGATGCCAATGCTTTTCTCCTACCAGCAGAAATTAGCTACATGTTTGTTTCTGGCTGCTATACAAATGATAGACAAAGCCTGTAATAAGCCCACAGTCCATTTCCATGAAGTAAAGGAATGTGTGAACACATTCCTGGTTTATAAGAAACTGTACAGTATTCCCAATAACTCCCAAACTTGATTCCTCAGAATATGCAAACTGTGGCTTATGTATTTTTTTCCATCTTTGAACTACTAGCCGAGTTATTTTCAGTCATTTACCTGGCCTTTGGGGCCATGTCCTTGGAGGATATGTTCTTATGTATCCCTTCCCCACCACTCATCCCTCTGTGTTGTCCCTGTTCCCCAAGCTCTATTTCCATCCTTTGGCAACTTGCTTAGATTCCCCCAAGGCTCCCAGGCTTTCGCCTTTTACCATCCACTCCCAGTTTCTCCCATATTTTTCCTCTTCCCACCCCCTCCCCTGCCCCTCATCTCTCCTTTCCCATACCTATGTTTTTAACCAGTGGATTAGGACATTTAATCACAACTACAGGCCCTTAACGCTAGGTTCACATTGTGGGAATCGCAACTGTTTGCGCACCCACAGTCAAAACATGCAGCCCTGCAGACATGTGGGGGCTGCCATTCATTCTTAATGGTACCCCCATGCATCTTAACACGCAGTTCGTTTGCAGGTGCGGCAAATCGCATGGTGTAAAAATGCCTTGTAAATTCCCTATTGCTGCAGATTTAAGAAGGTGCAGGAACCTTTTTCTAGCTTGTCCCGCATGTACATGAATGGGCTGCTGTGCCTGCGCAAATGCAGGCTGCACCAAAAGCAGAGATGTGAACCAAGCCTGATGGGCCCTCCAGCAGTACTATCACATACGGTCAGGTCCATGAATATTGGGACATCAACACAATTCTAATCTTTTTGGCTCTATACACCACCACAATGGATTTGAAATTAAACGAAAAGATGTGCTTTAACTGCAGACTTTCAGCTGTAATTTGAGCGTATTTACATCCAAATCAGGTGAACATATACAAGCTGTTGTAATTCCTGCACCGTTCACCTGATTTGGATGTAAATACCCTGAAATTAAAGCTGAAAGTCTGCAGTTAAAGCATATCTTATTTGTTTCATTTCAAATCCATTTTGGTGGGGTGTATAGAGCCAAAAAGATTAGAATTGTGTCGATGTCCCAATATTTATGGACCTGACTGTAGGTCCTAAATGTTTACCAAGGCAAATATTTGTTCAGCTTTACCTGAAATAACTGTTTGAGTGATTGATGATTTAGGCCCTGCATGGGTGTGACTGCTATTTTCCTTTAATAACCAATAAAAGTGATAACAGAAAAAACGTAACTGAAAAATCCTGAAATTGCCTTTTGAAATGATATAACGGAAAATTGTTACCAATACTTATTATTAATACTTAATTTTCCTTTCCTGGCTCTGCCTCATGCCAATCACCTTGGGTCAACTCCACCCCCTTGACCCCATATAGGACATCCCTGAGTAGATCAATAAAAGCCCACCAGTACCTGGTGCAGGTGTTCTGTAGATTGCCCGCGACGGACTAGAGAAGGTATGTGTTGGCAGGAGGCAGAGCCAGGAAAGGAAAATTATGGTAAGTATTGGTAACAATTTTCCGTTTTCCTGGCTCAGCCTCATGTCAATCACCTTGGAACTTAACTAGCCAGATACAGGGAGGGAGTAAAACAAACCCACCAACACCAGGTGCTGCTAGCAGTAAATTTATTATTTGGACAAAGTAGAAGCCAACACTAGAGTCCTTTCCTCTCTGATCTTCCAAACCATCAGATGACATAGGTAGCTTTGGGTTTCCCCACTCTAGAGTGGTTCCATGTGCCTCCCATCATGGTAACATTGGCTTCGTGCCCCCCTCGTCACCGACACTTCAGAGAGACTAGCTTTTGAATTTCTGGCTGGGAGCTCAGGAAGAAACTGGTTAGCCAGCACCTGATGCAAGAAGTCTGCAAGAGCTCCATATCTGGATGCTTCTTGGTCTTTTGGGATCGTGCCAATGCTTCCACCTACTATCACTGTTTGGACGTACTTCATGGCTTTCCCAGCCTTGGACACCTTACTGTATGCATGAGAAACATGGCAAGAAGTCCCTGCATCTCTTTTAAAAACAAGCTGCCCCGAAATGCCTGGTGCTGCGACACCATGCGATCGTGCGCATGCCTGTGGATGCATGGAGGTGCTATTCCTCAGTGAATGGCACAGCCAAGTGCCTGCTGAATGTGCTGTGCATGCCGCCAAGTGTGCTATTTTGCTCATGTTCCTGACATCCATAAATGTGAAAACACACACACATATATATATATATATATATATATATATATATATACTGCCGAGGAGAGCTAATCTTGTCAAAACCCTGAAGTTTTGGGTTGAAGCCTTGGGAGACTTGTGACCTTATCATCACCCCACGCTGCCGCCGATGGAACGCAGGAGGTACGCAAGCCGAGGAGAGAAGTGGCCGGGACCCACAGCAATGGATGACGTCATCACTCAGTGCCCCGCTCAGAGCGGAGCCTTGCCGGCTCCGTCAGCCCTGCAACAGGAATCCCAGCCCAAGCATAGCACAGAATCAGGTAGAGAAAGAGCGAGAAGTCCCAGGATGGCTGCCTTAGATACTCGGCATGCAGCATTTTATGCTTGTGCCTAGCCCGGCACCAAGGGTGTCCACTATCAGGGGGATTTACCCCTAACAAGGGACCATCCACCGCGAGGACCAATGGCAGGACCACATGAAACAGGAATGTCCGGAGCGAGGACAAAATAAGAACACCTGCACCAGGTACTAGTGGGCTTTTATTGATCTATTCAGGGATGTCCTATATGGGGTCAATGGGGCGGAGTTGACCCAAGGTGATTGGCAAGAGGCTGAGCCAGGAAAAACATTTTAAAGCTTATATGAGATTTTAATTGGAATTAAAATGCAGCTCTTAACTTTTAAAGTACTGTTATATTACTCTTCTTTTTATGTTACTGCTGTTTTAAAGTGGAAATCCAGGCAATTTTTTTAATAGAGTGGGAAAGGTTCCATTTGCCTAGAGGAAGGATTTTTCTTACTTCCTGTCCCAATGGGGGTGGTCATAAAGACTGGAAGGGAGTGCCAAACTCCAAAGTGGACAAAGGCAGCAATAACAACACTTTCATTTACTAGGATTCATTCACACGGGTGTATGGACCCATTAATCTGTGCAGAGGGTCCTGTTTATGCACCCAGGGAATGACAGGTATTCTATGCAGCCAGCCTGAAAGACACATTTGCTTTACAGATCTTCCCGCACATGCCAGTGATTACATTTGTAGAGGTATAGATGCACAGCTGTGGATGCAGATAATCTGGTGTCCACCCCTGTATGCATGTAAACACGGTGACTGCACAGAACACCTGTCACTACCTGGGAGAATAAACGTGACCCTCTGCACGGAGGTATGGTCTATGCACCTGTATGAATAAGGCCTTGGGGTGAGAGTAAAACATGACAGATGTTCTAAGCCTTTCCCATTTCTTCTAAAATGATTCAAACATTTTTGGCTGGAAAAACATTTAACTGTGATTTACAATCAAAGATCCATACACTATGTTAGTTATTTAGTGTTTCTCTCACTTTCCTATAGGGGACATTCAGATTGGAATGATGGATAAGAAGGGAAAGTTGGAGGTGGAAATTATACGAGCGCGTGGGCTTGTAGTAAAACCAGGGTCCAAGACACTGCCAGGTGAGATGTTATTATACAAAATAAAAGTGTGTTGCGCTACAGTGATTGATATTAAAAATGCTGAAAAAAATGTATAGATAAATAAACAGTCCAGAAAATTCAGTCTCTCAAATGGACCTTAATGATCTAATGGCAAACTCTATGATTCAACTGTGGATAAGGTTATCCAATCCCTTCACCAAGTGAACACACCACCACCACAATATGTTGGACTCTTACCAGAGAGCCTGGACCCTTTATTACCAAGGGTCAAACAGGCTTGATGAATATGTCCCGGTAGGGGTCAACAGGAGGGGATGTACAAAAGAACCATGTCAGGAAAAGCTCCAGAGCACCCAGGGGACTCCACCCAAATGACGATCGTATAGTCAGATCCAAATGAAACATAAAACGCTGGATAGTGTAAAACCTCTTAAGGGTCATTATGAGATGTTATTATAAACTACATATACTTACAAAAAGTTATGCTTATATTAGCTGAAACGGGTACAAAAGTGTGCATAAATTTGCCTATGGAAGTAAGTGGGAAAAAAAAGTTTACGGGCTTGTTTGTGCCAAACATTTAATGGTATTGATAACCAGTGTGTCAATGCAGCCCTGATGTGTGGAAAGGTCATGTAGTCATGTACCTGGAATGACAAAATGTTAGTAATGAAGCAGGCTGCCCCTCGTGTCATTGCCTTATCACATATAGTGTATTTTAATAACAGGGAATAAATATATTTCTGTTTCAATTTATGGAAAGCTCCAGCAATGGTGTTGGCATAAAAAAGTGGTAGGGAATGTTATCCTTTTAAAATATGCGCCATTCAAGTCATCAGGTCAACAGCCTCATGTAAGGTCTTGCTTTCAACAGCACAGCACCGTCAATGGATTTTATATTTCACCATTAGCTGAATAGCTTCCTGCAATGGATTGTGAGGTTATTTTTTCACATCATTAAAAGAATCCATAAAACTATTGGCGATTTTAAGCCTGGATTCATATACTTTTTTTAATTCTGCAAGGATATTTAGGATGACATTAACCCCAGTGATATTGCCTTCCTTAAAGTGTATCTTTGGCTTTGAAATGTATAAGAAGCAGCAAGGCTCATTTCATATGGGCAGCCAAGGGGCAGTAAAAACAGGTGGTTAAACCTCATTTTTGGCACCTTCCCCTCTGACTACCCGCCTACAAGTGGACAGGTGCCACGGTGCTTTGCATTGCAGTGCAGCAATTTTCTGCTACATGTAGATTCTTCTAGTAAGTGAATGGGGCTATGCCACAGCTGTAAGTCAAACATCACTTTTCAGAAGGGTGGTAAACACTACTACTAGTATGAAAGAGTCCAAATCCATACTGTACTAGACATAAATGCACATTAAAACAAGCCCTCTCTGACCTTTGTAGCTGTGGACACTGTAACATAGTTCATCTTCAAATTACATAGCAGAAGCACTTTCAGTTTTTCTTGGCAGCTCAGCTCAGTAGTAAGAGCTTTGTGAAGGAAGACCAGGGTAAGCTAACCTGCTGACTTGAAACTCTTTAGTGCATCTTCTGTGAACCTTTCATATCTTCTGCAGCTACCAAGGTCAGTCAGTGCTTTTTTTTTCAGGTTCATTTCATGCTTGTTTAGAATATATCAATAAATGAATGTTCATAGCCTGGTCACAGATTCATTTTAAACTAATTGGACCTTCTGACCTTCAAGAGCAGTGGTTTTAAACATTTGTGTGGCCAAATGCTTTAAAAAAGCTTCTATGCCCCACTGACTACTGGTGGTCAGCAGTCAGTGTGCCCCCTTACACTGGCGGTTGGCAGTCAGTGTCCCCCCTTACACTGGCGGTTGGCAGTCAGTGTGCCCCCATAAACTGGTGGTTGACAGTCAGTGTGCCCTCATACACTGGTGGTCAGTGAATCCCCTTACACTCGCGATCAACGCTCATTGTGTACCATTACACAGGCAGTTGGTGTGTCCCCTTAGATGGGAGGTTGGTGTGTCCCCTTACACAGGCGGTCAGTGTGCCCCCTTACTTGGACGATCAGTGTGCTCCCTTACACTGGCAGTGTGTCCCCTTACACTTGCAGTCTGTGTGTCACCATACACGGGTGATCAGTGTGCCCCCTTACATGGGCAGTCAGTGTGCCCCCATTACATTGTGGTTAATGTGTCCCCTTATATTGTGGTCATTGAGTCTCCTTACACTGTGTTCACTGGGCACATTTACATTGGTACATCAGTACCCTTAGGTGATTAGTGTGCTTACTTACATTGGTGGTCAGTGTATCCCCTTGCATAGTGGTCATTGTGTCCTTCCTTACACTGTTGGACTTGGGGCACCACAAAGCATCAGATGTGAGGCTTGGAGCATGCAGTACCCTCTCCTACTCCGAGGGCAGCTTGTCTCTCCTGTCTTGACTGCGCCCCCCCCCCCGCTGAGCCTTCTGTTGATAGCTAGGGATGTCAGTCTCTGCAGAGCCACACTGCTTACAAACTCTGCGCTTACTTTGTAGAGCTGCCACTGTTCCATGTAGCAGTCCGTAAGGTTGGTGCCACAAACAAACAGCACAGCACTTCAGAAAATGACAGCTGTGGTGGGCAAGCCACAGCTCGGTGTGGAGGGGAAGGTGGGGGGGGGGGGTTAGTTGCAGTCAGTGCTGGAATACATTAAAAAATATACTGTCAAGGACTGCTAGGATGAAGGCTGCAGTCTGGCACTAGGCCTCGTCCGGCTGTTGAGTAATAGGGTTCTAGAGAACCTGAAGCTGAGGTATGAGATTCTTTACATAATCACTATCTAAAGTTGGCCAAAGTCCTGGAATGAGCATCTATCAATCTGTCTATTTTCAGCTATACGGGGCAACTATTTCATGACTATAGTATCATAAGATGGCCCCAGATTACTTCTCTGAAGGAGGAAAAGATTATTAAATTGAATTCATTCAACAGCAACTATTTTGTTGCTCCTGGGATAGGTCAGCAATGGAGTTACCAGTCTGCATAATTTTTCTGCTGTTCTCCCATCAAAAACTGTACAGCTGGCAGTGCAGCTTGCAGGGAGTCCTGCTTCTGTCTATGGGCACATAAAAGAAAACCTTACTAAGGCTTGGCTATTCAAACTGAATATGATAAAGCAATGCTTTAGTGCAGTGGTTCTCAACTCCTGTCCTCGGGACCCACCAACAGGCCAGATTTTCAGTATTACCTTGGGGAGATGCAGACTAGAATACTGCAATCACTGAGCAGCAAATGATATCCCCTGTGATGCATTTCAGTTATCCTGCAAACCTGGCCTGTTAGTGCGTCCTGAGGATCGGAGTTGAGAACCACTGCTTTAGCGTCTTATGCTCTCTATAAAATATTACAAATAGTAAAGGAAGTTGAGTCTTGACGAAGCAGCAATGGATGTAAAACATAAGTAGACCATACCATTGTCTCACCTTCTTTTACCATGTAAATATGTGGGTACAATAATGTTTTCATGGAGAGTGCATTGCATGTCTTGCATTTTATATATTGGGTTACATAAAGAGAAAATGTTTTAGAATAACTGAGATGTATGTCCATAAACATTACTCTAGTTCTATAAATTGTTGGTATTAGCATCATCCATTTATTTGTGAAGTGCTAAGTCTGATTGAACACCACATTGCATTTGTTTTTTGGTAATAGGCAGATTCACCTACACTCAGTTGATCCAAAAATATAGACAACTGAAATTATGGGCATACCTCTAGAATTTGAAGCATCCATGGAGGATGACAAGTTGTTGATGTTAAGTTGTTTGCCATTGCCTAATGCTAACAATATGTTTGTTTTGCCTCTTGCAGCACCATATGTAAAGGTGTATCTATTAGAAAATGGAGTTTGCATAGCCAAAAAGAAAACAAAAGTAGCAAGAAAAACGCTGGAGCCTTTATACCAGCAACTGTTATCTTTTGAAGAATCACCCCAAGGAAAGGTCTTACAGGTAAAAAAGAATTATTAAATAAAATATAAAGTATTGGTAGACCATGAAGTTCTCCTGACAAAAGGGCACGTCATATTTTACATGTATACATAACCACTGGACCACAGAGGGCACCAGAAGCCTTTAGCAAAGTCTCTGCGACAGGTTTACAGACCTGTGCATCCCTATTCCTGGGCAGCCAAGTGCGACAGTTTGCAAAGTTCAGGCAGACCTATGGCTATAAAACAAATGTTCCCTCTAAACGGTTGCATAATTAGGAAATGGTCAGGGTTGGGTTTTATTCGGTGGTAAGTGCAGAATTTAAAGAGCCAAAGAAGGAATTGATGATTCAAGCTGTCTTGCTATGTGTCTCACTGCTCTTGTTTAGCATTGCTTTGCCTTGTAGCAGGATTTATAAATGTCCCCAGTGTGGCTGTCTGTGGGGACAGAATATGCATTTCAAGGTGAAACACATAGTTAGATGGGGAAGTAAAAGTAAATGTTTCACGATTTATCTGCACCATATACAGACTGGCCAAACAGATTGGCTTTGATGTGCACTATTTTTTCTATCTTTAAAGGATAGGTTCACTCTAAAAAAAAAATGCCCATTTTTTTGCAGGTAAAAAAAATGTGCATTTACTATATTTTTAAGAGCCTAGAAAGCATTTCACCAGCAATTAACAGATTGCTGATGCCATGCAAGTCTCCTGCAGACTGTCAGCGTGAGCTGTGTGTCTGTACCTTGTATGGGCAGGCAGTTTCACACTGACAGGAAGACTCTATTAACTACCACAGCACTCAACAGTGCCTTGTTAATTCATTTAGAACTACAAGCTGATGTCAGTACTTGTAGTTCATTCAAAGAAATCTGTGAATGACATGGCCGTGTGTGGGCGGAGCCCCGCACAGCCACGCTCTTTTCAGAAAGTGACAGCTAGTACGGGGAGCTTCTCCCCATACTGCTGTCACAGGGAGAGAGTGCAGCGAGGAGTGACTGTGGGCATTTGTAACATGTTCTCAAACCTGAACTTATCTTTTAAAGATTGAATTCTTCTATCTTTAATAATAGAAGTGCATGTCCAGCCAAAACTATTTTTTTTTTAGTTTTGGATAGAGTGCAGAAGGATTAGAAGCCCTGTCAAATTTGTATAGCTCACCATGATCTGATGGAAGTGAGACTGAAATCCCAACAGCAACACCCCAGAGAGTAGTAAAAAACTAACAAGGGCTATATGGGCTTGTGTTGACAAGTTTTGGATTTGATGGATAAATGCAGCTTGCCTCTGATTCCAATTTTACATACTTCTGAGATCATTCAAAGTTCATTAACAAGTGTATGTGACCTATATTTGACAGCTTTCTTGCCTACATTAAGTTGCTTTTGCATTCTCGTAAACTTGCATGGGGAGAGAAGCAGATTTGAAGCAAACAAAAGCTAGTCAGCACATGCCCTAATCGTTCCCCAATGCATACATTCTAAGCATTGTAATGAAGTCCTAGACCCTTTACAGAGCAGTCCTCTCCCTTAGCTTTAGGATGGCCCAGTACTGACTAAACGTCTCCTCCATAGCGTATTGCTCAGTAAATTGCTTGACTATGCAAAACAGTTAGACTGGGTTCACATATTTGCAAATTGGATTTGTTTTACACCACATCCAATTTGCATAATAAGTGAGTGTGACCGGCTTTCAATGGAGCCAGTTCACACATGTCCTGCGCGGCTGTGGTGCAAATTTGAAAAGGGTCCTGTGTGTTTTTGGGTCCAGTTTAGGTGCGAATTCAAAAATGTGCACCTGAATCGTACCTGAACCAGTGAACACAAACACACAGGACACCGGACCGCAAACCACAGCCGGATCTGTGTGAACCCAGCCTTAGGAATTAACCAGTCACTATACCAAAACTGGTTTCAGTAGCAAGTGTGCTGAGAAGATTTTGACAGGCTGGGGACGTTTAACATAGCCCAAACTAGTAAGTTAAGAGAAATCAAATGCAGGTTGTTCCGGTTCTAAACATGCATGCACTGCTTCAGTAAAGACCTACTGTATATGGCTTCTTTAAGCCTAGAAGTAATGTCAGCAGACTGAGCCTCATCAGGCACACACTTCCAAAAGAAGAGAACTCTTCATCACCCTTAGCTAAGTGTACAGACGCAGCTGCAGGCATATCAGAGACCCGGGAGAAGAAGCAAAGCTCACATAGTAGACATTCTTGGGGGAGTTAAGGTAGACACCAAGGAGCGTCTGGCATGGGACAACTGTCCAGGCATTCTGCACCAGGTCCATGGAGAGGGACACTGTAAAACTACCCTAGAGCTGTAAATGGATTGAGAGTTGGGAGGGTCTGTAGGACTGTTACCTCTCTGCCTATGATCTGACATACTGATAGTCTGTAAAGAGTCAAAGTTTCCATAGGGATACACACAAATCAGCTACAGGATCAGGGGAGGCGACAAAGCTGCCCGTGACTAGGGCAACATCAAGAAGAGTCCATGAAGAACCTTTGCAAATGAGCGCCATAGCAGTGAAGGAGGGAGAAGGCAGTGTGACTGCCTGTATGCGACACAGCAACAGGCGACAGGGCACATAAGCAACTGTACACTTGCGACACGAGGGGGAGAACAGACACATTCAAAAAGTGGCACAGCACCTGTTCCTGCCAAGTGCCTGCAATGCAGGAGGTGTCATGGCACAGAGCTCTGGAGCATTAACCCCTGATGAAGAGATAGCTAAAGACGCAGTTAACACAAGACAGCCTTCATTATTATTATTATGCAGGATTTATATAGCGCCAACAGTTTGCGCAGCACTTTACAATAAAGCACAAAGCCATTGTGACTTACTGCAAAAGTGGTCAGAAAACTGCACTGCATCCCCAAACTCCAAAACCAGTAGTGAAGAGCGCCAGTGCAGGACCCTTGGAGACAAAATCTATTTCAAACAGTCTAAACTCCTCTGGTGGGCATACTCACTAGGGAATATTCAGGATTATGCGGGTATGTGTATCATGGCCATGGACCTGTACAGTGTTCTGTAGTTAACTAACACCGTGTGTCTGGAAAGTGACACTAGCAGAGCTCAGTGCTCGAAGGTCACTTTACAGGCCTGTTACACATCTTGGCATGGGAGTGTTGTCATACGGCTTCCAAGGCAGTGCTAAGTATCAACTGATCCTGAAAACTGCAAAGGGTGCTCTTTTGGCTCTTCAGTTAGCAAAGAATCTTGACTGAGGTTGGGTTCACACCACAGCACAGAGCGGCTCACAGCAGGGGTCTGGTGCGCCCTCATTCTCCATTTCAGGTTCGAATTTTCGACTGAATTCAGACCTGAAGATGCTGGGAAGGGAGTCATAAGAGGGCCGATGAGAGCTGCAGAGCTGTAGGTGCACCTCTGTGTAGTAAACAGGCAGCAGCTTTAGCTGCCCACAGTTAAAATGGCTGCAGCCAGATTTAGTGGAGGGAGATTTCTGCAGCACATTTGGCAAGTACAGAATCACTGTATATACAAAATATTATGCAAAGTGGTTGAAGGGATGCTTCAGATTGGCAAAGATGTTTTTATTGCAAATTATGTGAGCAGACTGCTGTTCCTCTTTAAGAAACAAGGTTTCAAATTTATGAAAAGCATTATAACACAATTTTAATGTACATTTGGATAGTAATGAATATGCTTTTCACAAACATGTTGTTTTATGGAAAAACTCAGCTTACATATGTGTTGGGAGGGTAATTACAGAACCTTGGCTATTTTGTCCTGGGTGACATTCAACATACCGTGTAAAATCAGACGTGTGCAAGTCTTGAGCCAGTTTTAAGAGTAGATAGCCGGGGCAATATAAAAATCCACTTTGGACCAGTGGACTGTGGACTATGGATGGATTAATTGAAACTAAAAATAGAAGAATGGAAGTGAAGTTATTAGAAACTGTTGTCAATTAAGTTAAACTTTTTTTTTTAATAGAAATATTAAAAAGGCATTCCAATTGGTAGCTATGGGAAATACCAATTTTATCCTAATTTTCTTCTATCCAGTTTACTCACCATTACAGGCACAAAATGACTCTGTGGTCTATTTGGAAAGCTTTTCACACAACGTTTTCAAAGATTCTCATATTGTTTCTATTGAATACAATTAGAAGGATGGGAGAAAGCAGCGGAAATCTTGTGTGAAAAGCTTTATAAATACATCTCGTGTGTTGAATAGGGCTTATGTGAAGATATAGAATAAGTATTTTTTGTAAAAGTTATAAAAGTTTTAATCAGATTGTTCAATTAATTTCCTCTTTTTTTTATATATCTACAGATAATAGTGTGGGGTGACTATGGACGTATGGATCACAAATCTTTTATGGGTGTGGCACAGATACTTTTAGATGAACTGGACCTTTCCAATATGGTGATTGGATGGTTTAAACTATTCCCCCCCTCCTCTCTAGTAGACCCAACATTGGCTCCTTTAACCAGGAGAGCTTCTCAGTCTTCTCTTGAAAGTTCCACAGGACCTTCTTATTCTAGGTCATAGCACCTGTTAAAAAAAACTGTTGTCTCTGCAACCAGCGTTTCAAAAATAAACGACAAAATCACAAGATTACGAAATATGACAGGTCGCGCACCCTGGTAAACACTGCATGCTTAATTTTGTGTCTTCTGAGCCTGTTGCTAGGGATACTGGGCGATCCTGCGCTCTCAGCGGAAGTCGCACACATTGTGCGCTATAGAAGGCTCTCAGGTGATGGAGGGGAGCTAGCTGATGGCATTGAAAACCAGTGAAGCTCAGTTCTAGTTAAGTCTGAAGCCATGGATTATTGACACTAACAAAAGAAATATTTCACGCGACGAAAGTCATCTTCAGTGACATATCACGTTGTTGCAACATTTTCTTTTTTATATTTGCCCCCAAAGATTGGAAACGCCTAAGAAGGAGCCCTGAGTAAGGAGATCGATAAAGTACGGGGTACTACAAGGAGGATGAAGTCCGATGGAACGCCAGTGTTATTAAGAATGATTATAGAAGGTCACACATGCCCATAGTTTGAAGCAAAGTTGGCTTAGCAGTAGAATTTACGGAGTCCACTATTTGACAAATTTCACCGGGAAGAATTTTTCTGTGGTTATCCGGTACTTCAGAGACAAAAAATATTTTTTTTGTTTTGCATGAACATGGATCTAAGTGAACACTAAAATAATTTTCTTTGGGCTGCAACTTGCAAAAAATATGAAACAAAATAACAAAAAGATACAGCCATTTTCAACAATTTATATTCTTTTTAAGAAAAAAAAATTCACTAGTGCATGGTTTAAAAAAAAAAGGGGGAGCGAATGCAACGGCGTGAAATAAAGACAAACCACGTTTATCATTCTAAAAAACCAATCATGGTCTGTGTTTTTGCAGGCATATGTTAAAATAAAATTTCTTTCTAGCAGATATTTAAAATTCTCTTTATGTGACAAAAAAATGTAACATATATGATTTATTTAAATGTTAAAGGTACAAACCTTGTAGAGTTGAACATGTACATGTCCACCATTCCTTCTTTCCTAGGTCCCTGTTTTTTGCATTGTGTCCCACGATCTTCCCAAACCTCTTTTCTGATGCCATTCTTTCAGGTTGGTTGATGGCACACCACCTTACCCTGTGTGCCTTGATTGCTTCTCTGTCCCCATGTTTGGAAACTTTTTGCAGATTTTTTTCCTGCATTCTTGAAATGTTTGACAAAATTCCTTGTTTGACCTGCCAGATACAGTGGAGGTCACCCTCTTGATGTCCATTGCATAGCAACCTTTCTTGAAAATCAAGCATGTTGAAAAGAATTTTGCAACATGGCTTGAGAATACCTAAGGTAATTCAGCATGTATTTGATATAAAAGATATTTGAACTTTTTTGCAATATCTTGTACAGTGCATGGTAACAATTTTTTTCACCATCAAATTGAGTCTTAAAGGGAATAAAATTATATAACTAAGTGGCCATTGTCCATCATCGTACATTCTCAGTGCCCAGCATTGTTGAACTCGAGAGTTCAGTGGAAAGTCCTCTCTTTGAACAAAAAGAATATCCACTATTTTTCAATTAAGGTATGCCCTTTTTGCACTTTGTCGGAGTTGTGTATCATACAAGCAACGTTTTTACTTGATCTTTTATTTTCGATGCTACAAAGGTCAAACTTTTCAAAGTTGCTGTTATGGAAGGTAGTTCAGTTGGTGTCATGGCTGATCACACTTGCAGATTTTTTTTCCTGGCCGATGGCATGCTTCTTTCAATAAATTGTTATGTTATGGTGAAGTAGTTCTAACACCGGGCTCTAGCTGCCATATTTGTGGTCCTGTAACTTTTTAGGAACACAACCGTTGAGCTCTGTGGGACCTTGATGTTCACCCCCTCCCCCCCTCCCAACTTCCAGAGGTAAAACCAAAAATATCTGTTTGGGTGTGTTGCCGATTTGCATCTTGAAATTTGAAGACTCTAATATTATTTATCATAGTGTACTGGTTCAGACAGATGAATTGTGACATTGCCTTTATTTTTTACTTTCTTTATCTTCCAAATCAGTCTTAAAGTGAACCTGCAGCCAGGCTATGGACATTAAAGTGTTTACACATTCTTAACAAGTAAAAATTGAATATTAAGGCTGGGTTCACACTATTGCGAATTGGATGTGGGTTTCCCCAGATTCAATTCGCATTTCAGGAGATCATTCCCCATCTCCTGGTTCACCTATGAAGCTGGTTCACCCATCTCGGAAGCGGCTCCGGTGTGAATTGCACAGGAGTCCTGTGCGTCTTCTGGTCCATTTCAGATTGGAATTCAGTCAAAAATTGGCTGCAATCGGACCTGAAATGGTGAATGGAGATGCACCAGACCCCTGCTGTGAGCAGCTCCGTGCTGCGGTGTGAACCCAGCCTTAAGCAAGCCCTATGTAGCTAAAAGCACTGTGAAGCAACTCATCGTGAAGGTTCAGGCCTCATGCACACTGGTCATTTTTGACGCTGCTCTTTGAGGAGTCTAACTTTTTTAATGCCTCTAAGTGACCCTGCATAATAGTCTATGTGCCCACACATATGAGTTTAGAGGTAGATAAGAAACCCACTGCCAGTGTGTCCAGGAGCAGCTGCGTTTTGGCAGAAAAAACACTTGATGCGAGTTAAGGCGTCTAAACACGTTTTAATGCTAGGCGCATTTAGCGTCTGAGCGTTAACTTATTTCTGTGACTAGAACAATATTTTTTTCTGGCCAATGAAATTACTTAATTCTCATACACTTGATTGCCAAAACACTGTTGCCAGGAGGAAAGGCGTCTAGGAGAGATAGCAAAAATGTCCTGTGTCCATGAGGCTTAAGAATAGAGACTCTGAAGTCAGGTTGCAATCCCTTTCTGAGCAGCTTAGAGCCCCTTTTGTTTGCTTACATTAGTAGGCTGGTAAGCTGCCAAGTTTCTGCTGCCAGAGAAATTAGCTGATTTTAATGCCCCTACTCTGACCTATGAGGATGAATATCTCCACAATGCCTGCAACTACAGAGGTCAGTAAGGGCCTGTTTTAAAGCTCATTTATTGCTTGTTCAAAATATGTAAATCTTTGAATGCTCATAGCCTGGCCACAAATTCATTTTAAGATACCCATAGACATTATATAGTATTTTATTGGATGCTACCCAAATTCATCTTATATACTCCTAAAAATGTGCAGCCATATTCGTTGAGCATTTAATTATCTGTTCATGAGTGACGGAGAACTCTCCAAAATTGCCAACACAGTCAGTACTCTTTTTCTTAGTTGGTCATGTCCCAAAGATTTTTTTAAATTTTTTAATTTTTTTTAGCCTTTTGTACCCTACACTTTACCCGAACCTGTTGAAAGTGAAAGGGCAATTGACTCTGTATCTAATGTCTATGTGTATCTTTATAACTCTTGACTCTCTAGTTGGTGTGAAGTTACAATTTCCAGAATGTTCCAAAAGCAGGCTAGATTTTGTAGTTCCACAACAACTGGGTTACCCCCAAGTTAGTGTTTCTTCCAAAAATGAACAATAAATTAAAATATAAACATGCAATTTATGTGCATGGGCTGTAAATTGTTATATATAAAAGTATACTTACATGTAAGTTTTTGCTCATGTACACAAATGTTAACAGGCATATTTATACATGTGTTTAGATGGATATACACATCATTCAGCACATCTATAGACAGTATGGAGGATTTTATTTTATAAATAGCAGGTCATGAAAATATTATCCTTATACTTTAATCCCCTCTAATTCAAATTGGGTAAAAAATGTACCTTTGGGCGAAAAAAAAAATGTAATTGCCTTTTAATTTATGTTATTGTCTTTCCATGAGGTAGATAGATTATCCTTTTTTGTTAACTATAAAGCTGTTTATCAAAGTAATTTTAGATGGTTGTGAACCAGCAAAACAAAAAAAGTATATAAAATATATATATATACATATATATATGTATACAAAATACCATCTACAGTATCATCATGTCATAAATGAAAGTAAATTGATGTATTGAAAATGCAGTGTAATATGTTATTTTCTGGAAAAAAAAAACAAAAATAAATCCCAAGATGCATTTTTTCTTTCTAATTTTTATAGGGAGAACAAGACCGTATATAAGATTTGTACATAAATATCATTATGCAGTATTTATTTTAAAGATGAAAAAATTGATGTATTTTTTTTTTTTTATTTCACATGATGTCTGCAGCTGAGCTCATGGTATAGTCATGTTACTCGCGCTATACCTGGGACGTCTGCAGTCTTGTACATAGTACGTTTAAAGAAAAAAATAAATAAAAAAAAAGCAAGAGAAATTTACAGTTGGGTAATATGGCAGATTAGCCCTGCAATGAGCACCAACTAATGTAAAGCATATTAATTACGGTGGTGGTATTTAAGACTTTCAATAAAACATTTTCTTTACACATTTGGAATACGATGTATTTTTTTCCTATAGTCATAGTTTTTTTTTTTTTTTATCCTAATGTGATATCAGTGTATTGATTGTGAGTGACGCATGTGACTTAAAGGGAACGCACCATGAGAAAAATATGCCATGGCTGACCTTCATACCATTTGGCTGTCTAACCTCCTGGCTTCAGTATATTTCAGACTTAACTCAAGTATGCTTCACACTTGTTTTGGGTCAGTGACTCAGGATCAGTGACTCAGGAAGTACGGAGCTAAGAGGATCAGCATGTCAATTAGCATTTTCAAACCAAGCTCTGCAATGGCAGCCCCTATATTTCTTTCATCACGGGTTTGTTTTAAAGCCAAATAGAACTCTCAGTTAAATCAGCTAAAGTTGCAACCCCTCCAGGTACAACAAAAAAAAAAGTGTGTTAAGTATGATCCACCTGGGGGCGTGGCCTGGGGCGCGATGGGAGTAGGTCGCATGTAGAGTGAGCTCCACATTACACTTCTCCTGTATTCTCTATCCTGCGATTCCCATCCGGTTCTGATAGACCTGGCTGAACTGCACATGCGTTGGGACTCCCCACTACAATGTCTCCGCCGAAGAAGGCACCGGATGCCGCTAGCCAGCTGGCGAAATTCCGCCGTCAGGACAAAGACATGCAGGCCGAAAATGGCGCCGGCACCTCTCCCGTGGCGAATCGTCTGGCGGCGGACACAGAGAAAATATTGGAAGCGGTCTCCCTCTGTCAAAGCACACTCACTGCCAAGATAGATGAGATGAAGTATGATCCACCTAACGCCGAATCACGTACATGTACACCATTTGGCTTTAAGTGGTTGTACTAGGATGATGCCTGCAGCTACAGGCATCATCTCGGTATTGTTTTTTTAAAGCCAGGGGATCACTTTTATGTAAAAACCATCCTATCGGTTACTTATCTGCTGAATTTCTTTTATAGGCGGTGGGGGGGTCGAAACACCCAGCCCCCCACTGCCTACTGGTGCCTCTCTGGGAGCTCCCATCCAGGCGGCGAGCTAAGAATGAAAGCCGATGAAGGACTAGATCTAGAAGGTCTCCTATAAACTCTGTGGTACAGAAAACAATGTCATTTCTGGTGTTCTATCAGATTATCAAACCCATCAGATCAGTGAACGGAAGTGACGTTCCATCAGCTGCGCATTCGTTCCACGGGTTCACTAATCTGACAGAACAGCGGCATCGGACATCTTACTACACCCAGCTACGGCTTGAATTTGAGTAATTTTAGCAATAAAGTGAGCGTATATAAATAAATATAGTATATTGACATCTGTGATGCTGTTTTGATGTTCAATTTTGAAAGCCTAAAGGTTTAGCACAGAGTAATGCAGAGTGTACCAACATCCTTCCTACTGCTGGCCTCCAGCTTCTTTCAATATTTAACATCCAAACAGCATCACAGATCTCAATATACTATATTTATTTATATACGCTCGCAGGTCTTATGTCAGATTAGAAAACCTGGTAGCGGTGGAACACATGCGCAGCTGGCGGAACGTCACTTCGCTAATCTGATAGAACAACCGGCATTTCCGGTTTCCCAGATGTAAACAGTGCCATTTTTCAAATGGACAAAGCATCTGAACACACCAATCTTAGTGTGATCTGATGCTTTTTGGGGCAGAGGAGAGGTCTGGGATCTAAAAGACCTCAGATCTCTGAGTACCTGTCACTGCCTATTGCAGTTACAAGGGATGTTTGCATTCCTTATAACAGCAATAAAAGTGATTATATAGCGACATAGTTTGTCACCATTCCATGAGTGAGACATGTTAGGAATCTATTTACTCGGTGTAACATTATTTTTTATATTTTACCAAAAATTGGTTGTTATATTGCGTTTGTATGCATTAACATTCATCAAAGTGTATTTTCTTCCAAAAAATTTGCGTTTGAAAAACCGCTGCACAAATACACGCCCCCTGCTAAGTTTGAGCTAGAGTTCTTTAATCCGCAGGCAGCATGAGCTCAGCTAGCAGAACTAGAGGTCTGGCTCAGTAAGGGGTGTGTTGGATCTTTGCAGAGCAGCCATTTCTTCCACACAGAGCGCAAGGGTCCTTCTCTATCATGCTGGCAAGAGACAGGCTTTTCTGCTGAGGCTGTGGCTGCTTTCTGTAGGTGACGGACGATGAACACGCCTATATGTGCATAACTGCTGGCACACATATGGGTGTATTTTTACAAACTTAAAATTTTAAAAATTCAAAAATACTCCAATATGTTCATGCAAGTAAAAGTCGGTGCCAGCAGTTACATGCTTATAGCGTTTTCTGCAATAAATCCCTATGGGCAAAAATACACTGCAGCTGTTGGTCCCGGGCGCCCCAACTGCAGCCGTATTATATTCTGTACCTCCGCACACCGCAAACTCCAGATGCGTCACGCGTGCAAGAGCCCTAAGACTTTGCACCCCTGTTGTACTAGTGCAACTGGATTGTATTTAGCTGATTTAAACTGAAAAGTTCATTTAGGATAAAAAGATAAATAGAAACACAGAGAGTTTTAAAGGGGCTTTCCAGTTGCTAGAATTGGTTTTCCATGAAGTTACATCAAGGAGCCCCCCTCCAGCTGTAGGATTTTGCTACGATCAGATCAGATCTGAAATAGAAGCAAGACTACACGAGTACAGATAAACAAATGGATAAATCTGTTGGCATTTCATTCACTGGGCTGTACCCAGAGGTTGCTTTATTTTCTTACATTTGCAGACAACTCATGTCTTGTACAGAGGTGCATGTCCCTCACTTCAAGGATTTTTAAACAAAAAGCCCTTGCAACCAGGAATCATTAAAAACCGCTGCAGAATCACAGAGCAAACCTCTTGCCCAAGGGTTAATGTACAGTACATTATATGCCCCACCATGCTGGCTTTTCCCATAACTGATATACAGTATCTCACAAAAGTGAGTACACCCCTCACATTTTTGTAAATATTTTATTCTATCTTTTCATGTGACAACATTGAAAAAATGACACTTTGCTACAATGTAAAGTAGTGAGTGTACAGCTTGTATAACAGTGTAAATGTGCTGTCCCCTCAAAATAACTCAACACACAGCCATTAATGTCTAAACCACTGGCAACAAAAGTGAGTACACCTCTAAGTGAAAATGTCCAAATTGGGCCCAATTAGCCATTTTCCCTCCCAGGTGTCATGTGATTTGTTAGTGCTACAAGGTCTCAGGTGTGAATGGGAAGCAGATGTGTTACATTTGGTGTTATCGCTCTCACTCTGTCATACCGGTCACTGGAAGTTCAACATGGCAACTCATGGCAAAGAACTTTCTGAGGATCTGAAAAAAATAATTGTTGCTCTACATAAAGATGGCCTAGGCTATAAGAAGATTGCCAAGACCGTGAAACTGAGCTGCAGCACGGTGGCCAAGATCATACAGCGGTTTAACAGGACAGGTTCCACTCAGAACAGTGCCTCGCCATGGTCGACCAAAGAAGTTGAGTGGTCATGCTCAGCGTCATATCCAGAGGTTGTCTTTGGGAAATAGACGTATGAATGCTGCCAGGATTGCTGCGGAGGTTGAAGGGGTGGGGGGTCAGCCTGTCAGTGCTCAGACCATACGCTGCACACTGCATCAAATTGGTCAGCATGGCTGTCTTCCCAGAAGGAAGCCTCTTCTAAAGATGATGCACAAGAAAGCCTGCAAACAGTTTGCTGAAGACAAGCAGACTAAGGACATGGATTACTGGAACCATGTCCTGTGGTCTGATGAGACCAAGATAAATTTGGTTCAGATGGTGTCAAGCATGTGTGGCGGCAACCAGGTGAGGAGTACAAAGACAAGTGTGTCTTGCCTACAGTCAAGCATGGTGGTGGGAGTGTCATGGTCTGGGGCTACATGAGTGCTGCCGGCACTGGGGAGCTACAGTTCATTGAGGGAACCATGAATGCCAACATGTACTGTGACATACTGAAGCAGAGCATGATCCCCTCCCTTCAGAGACTGAGCTGCAGGGCAGTATTGCAACATGATAACGTCCCCAAACACCTCCAAGACGACCACTGCCTTGCTAAAGAAGCTGAGGGTAAAGGTGGTGGACTGGCCAAACATGTCTCCAGACATAAACCCTATTGAGTATCTGTGGGGAATCCTCAAACGGAAGGTGAAGGAGCGCAAGGTCTCTAACATCCACCAGCTCTGTGATGTCGTCATGTCGTCCAGTGGCAACCTGTGAAGCTCTGGTGAACTCCATGCCCAAGAGGGTTAAGGCAGTGATGGAAAATAATGGTGGCCACACAAAATATTGACACTTTGGGCCCAATTTGGCCATTTTCACTTAGGGGTGTACTCACTTTTGTTACCAGCAGTTTAGACATCAATGGCTGTCAGTTGAGTTATTTTGAGGGGACAGCAAATTTACACTGTTATACAAGCTGTACACTCACTACTTTACATTGTAGCAAAGTGTCATTTCTTCAGTGTTGTCACAAGAAAAGATATAATACAAAAATGGGAGGGGTGTATTCACTTTTGTGAGATACTGTATACAGCCCCATCTATTTATACTTTATAAATATATTGCATATTCACATCAGTCCCTGCCCTCAAGGGGCTTACAATCTAAGGCATAGCTCCCAACTGTCCCTGATTTGGAACAAAGTCCCTCTGTCCCTCTTTCCTCCTCATTTGTCCCTCATTTAGGTCTGATCTAAATACTATAGTTGTATATAAAATGCACTTTTTATCTTTCAAAAAAGTGTTTCCCAGTGCAAAACCTTTCATCCAATTTCTAAATTGCTGAATTTGTAAATTTCAAAAGCCAATTTAATCCTTTAAGGGGTGTGTCCTATGCTTACATACTTTTGCTAATAGGTGTCCCTCGTTCCCATCTCAGAAAGTTGGGAGGTATGGATGAGGTCCCTAACTCACATTCTAGGCCCAGTTTAGACCAGAACCAGCATGTCCCTGGAGTATAGAAGGAGATCCATTCAGGCACAGGGAGAACATGCAAACTCCAGGCGGTATTGCCGTGGTTGGGATTTGAACTATTAGTGCTAAACACTTAGCCACTGTGCTGCCCACAGAGATTGTTTGGGTACTAGAGGCAGTAAAATCAACAAACAAATGCAATGAAACTGCATGGAGATTTCTTTAGGCCTCATACACATGGGCGTTATTAACGCCGCATTTTTGAGCTGTTTTTGAGCTGATGCTCAATAATGCGCATTAACAATGCAATTTTTTCCTGACGCCTGTACCGACATTACAGCTTGTTTTTTCAAAACGCCCGTGTATATGAGGCCTTAAAACAGTGATTCTCAACTCCAGTCCTCAGGACCCACCAACAGGCCAGATTTTAAGTATTACCTTAGGGAGATGCAGACTAGTATACCGCAATCACTGAGCAGCAAATGATATCACCTGTGATGCAATTCAGTTATCCTGCAAACCTGGCCTATTAGTGGGTCCTGAGGACAGGAGTTGAGAACCACTGCCTTAAAGGAAACCTTTATTATGTGAAATGTAGGTAGCCATCGTGACTTTTCCTTCTGAAAGTGCTAGTTCCCAGGCCTCCTCCGTTGCTTCATTCAGCCGCTGGGAACAAGGAACCAAGGCTCTGAGTCACTCTAATCAGAGATAAAACAGGTTGGCGGATTGTCTCCGAACCACTATGTGACAGCGCTCAGAGAATCACTGATGTCACTTGAGAAGAAGAACCGCGTCTTACTCATACCTGGAAGTACTGCATATTTTCTCAGAATGGAGTATTTCACATTAAGCAGTTATGCATGCAGTTTTGTAAAAGGAGACTGCTCTGTGATGCCAATGTATGGCTATGATATTGGAAGATCTGTCATGTTAGCACAAAGTGCTGCTATGTTACAAGAATGCCATACATTACCAAGGAGAATGTCACGTTACCAGAGAAACTACCATAAGAGCTGCATATACACAAACTTTGCTGTGAGTGCTGAACTTTACCAGAGAGGTGGTCATCTGAAAGCGACTTGAGACCTGAAAAGTTGCTGTGAGAATTGGACATTACAAAGGAGCTTCACTTTTCTGCAGGACCTACCATGTTACTGGAGAGCAAGGATGAACAATTCATTTTCCCAAGGGGCCATATGAGAAACTGGGACTGTTGTAGAGGGCCAAACTTAGTTCTGTTCATGATTAAGTTTGGACCTGGGAAGGTCTGTAAGCTCATAAACAATCACTTGGCACTAGGAATAATAGGCAAAACTGCTCATGAAATAGGTATCTTTCAGATGAACATACAGGGGGTAGTAAAAACGGGTGGCTGAGCCAGTTTTACCACCTGGTGGACATCCCCCAAACTGTAAAATAACAGCTGGATGGGGCTGTTCACATGATGGACAGCTGGATGGGACTCTTGCCATTTTTACTTTGGGCTGCAGAGTTAAATAAGCGGCAATGCTTTAGAATATACTGTATATTGCAAGAAACTGCACTAGTGGTATATGGATGATTGTGAATTTAAATAGCTGCAACACCCAACATGCTTATGGTACAACTATCACAATATAAAATATGAAAACAAGTCCACTAATAAACTTCCAAGTCCACTTGTTGTTTATTATGGTCCACTTCCAGGTTTACACAGTGCTTTCCACACCAGTGAAAAGGGCACCTCCACCAGTAAGCAAAGGCTTACCGGAAACATATGACCTTCTCATTTAATAGAAAGGTCATATATCGCATGAATCAGCATCCATGGTACATATCAAAGCACATCATTTGGCAGCAGACTGGGTTGAGGATATCTTAAGATGTTCCATGGTCGCCACACAAAGTCAACAATAAAAATCCAATCTTGGTTTCATGGGACACTTCCAAATATCAATTCTGGCTACCAACATCCATGCCTGTGCACTCCAAGAAAGCATAAAAGGAGACCCATGCACTACATAGTGTAAACCAATCATCAGTTGTTTACTAAAAAGTTAAAAATGCACTTACATATGATAAATACACAGCCGTGTATGGACTGATCAACCAAATTCCATCTAGGGGACACTTCTGGTATGCAATGACATCACATACACGGCTCTGCCAGAGAGGGCCAAAATAGTATGTGAGGTCATTTCTGTAATTATATATTTTCCTGGCACCTCCAATGAGCGTAGGTAACAATTGAACTGCAGGGCCGGCAATTCTTTTTCAACAAGATGGCCGCTGCTGTACCAAGCCTCATTCCGAGTCTCAAATTGGCCACCGCAATAGGGCCAACCTCGTTTTGGGCCTAAAGATGGCCGTCGTGTCAGGACCGAAGGTTTACATATTACAGCTTAGCCTCTTTTCTACACCAAGATGGCCGCCAGAAGATTAGATGGGGAAAAATCTATTTGCCAATCTCATATTTTGTTCCTAGAACCCACTTCAGCTTGTCAAACTCGCCCATTGAGTTTAATAGGGCTGTGCCATAATAGTTTGCAATGTGCATGATTGCAACGTGGTAGTGCAGCATTGTAGGGTTAAATCAGGTGGTGAGGAGGTGAGCACCCCACTGCTTGACAAACATCCTCTGAAAAGCACTGTGACTGAAAGGAGAGAGTCCAAAATCGGCAGAGCAGGACATTTCTGCAGATCCTTGGACTTGGAGGTGCTCCTGGGGTTTGCAGCATGCAGGTGCTAACACAGGAAGAACTTGGCGCGGGTGGCAGAGTGGCAGGAGAGTGGTGGGATATCTACTAGGCAATGCTCTCCTATCAAAACAGCCTCCCGCTGTACCAGCTACTCAGGCTCCCTTCTTTCATCTCTCAACACCGACACTGTACATACATGAGCCATGGGAGAGAAGAGAGAGTTTGAAGTGAATTGTCTCTAGCTCCACAACCAGGAATGAACCCTGTCTAGTCTGGAAAAATCCATTTAGAATTTGGGGGTAACAACCTATTCGCCAGTGCTTTAGCATAAATATTAATATCAATGTTAAGCAAACATATGGGGCGGTAACTACCACAGCAAGTCGGATCTTTATCCTGGCAAGAACAGTTCTTGTCCATAGAGCCAGGCTCTCCTTTTTTAAGAGGCTCCTGGCCTCCCATTTTGTCTCGGTTTAGCTGTGTGGAGTATATAGAGTATATACAGATTATTAACAACATAAAGATTCCTATGTTCTTCCTATTCCACTCATGAGCAAAGTCAGTGGTTATGCCTACTTCCTCTTCTTCTTTCCTTCATGATTTTTAACCTCACCTAAACTGACCACATCCACAGTCACATGGAACTGTTCTGTCTTGGATATTAAAAAAAATCATATGACACCAGAAATGCATAAAATTACCCTAATCCTTAAAAATCCTTAACCAGTTAAAGTCCCCGTTTAGTACAAATATTTTTTCGCTTTGGATATGGTACAGATGTTTTTATTGCTGCCTATGTCCCTATTAGGAAGATTTAGCGTATTGTGTCCATTGATACTTTAAGGTGGATGTAAACCCGAAAAAAAAATGTAATTAATAATTCTGCCTGGTAGAGTATAGCATGTCATATCATCTGTGCCCAGTCTTGCCACAAAGAGTTAATCCAACTGTGATTAATGAGCTTATCTTTTTTCAGGAAGAGAAAGTCCGACTAACAGGGAAATACACAGTCGATCCGCCCCTTGCTCTGTGAGTGACAAGCAATTTGCTTATCTCCTTCACACGGCAGAGAAAGTTTTACACTCCCCCCTCCCTCCCTCCTCAATGTCTCAGTATAGAGGTGGGTGGGGAGGCATGTGACATCACAACTCCACCCACCGAACACAGACACCCTCTGATTTCAGAGTTTTACAGAGCTGCTAGTGCTTACAGGAAGGACATTTGAAGGTAGGGATAGATGCAGGAGGCTTGCATGTATATATACATTAATACTGTGTCATTAGTTTATACTGGGTGGGTGGTGGGTTTACATCCACTTTAAGCTGGTGTTGGAGAGCGCGCTGGACTGACTGTATTGGTCACTGGTCCTTGGTGGATATTTATGTGGGCAAAAAGGTTGAAATGCCTTCTGGTGGATAGTACCCAGTGATGGATGGTGGTGATGAGCCCTCTTGGGAATTGGGCTGCTGCCCTTTGTGTGTGACCTTATGGTCGTTTCAGCATGTAGACATGGAAAAAAAAAGCAAGGAGCGTCCGGTGTCCAGAGAATTGCTGATTCCAAAGTATGGTTCATAGACATTTAATAAAAAGTAGCAACATGTACATTATGCCAACATGCCTATGCAACTAATGCTGGCATCCAGCCATCCTGCTTTCTGAAATCTTGATCCAACATAACCAATCATGGCAATTGTACCCACCAAATAATACACAGCAACAGCCCTGAAGAAGGAGGAGTCTATCCCAAACTCGTTGGATTGATGTACATGTTGCTACTTTTTAATAAATGTCTATGAACCTTACTTTAGAAGTTGCAATTCTCTGGACATCTGCTAATCCTTAATTTTATCCATTGTTACTTTAAAAAAGAACTCCAGAGTACCTTACTCTTTAACCTCTTGTCGACCATATAACATAGATATATGGCGGCTAAGCGTCTCGGCTGTGCCAGATCACATACTCGGTACGCGATCAGACACTTCCGAGTAGGGGGCGCATGTGTGCCACCGGCAACTTGGGCACACAGTGATTAAACACAGCGGCTGTCAATCAGTGGGTGCCGGCCCATGGATTACCGTCGGCACCCGGTGATCATCATGAATTTACACAGCACAGTGCCCTGCCTATGTCCTGTCAGCGGGGAAGTAATAGATTTTCTTTCCCTGCAAAGCAGGAAATAAAAATTCATTACTTCCCCTAGTAAAAGCACCTCCTAAAGTACATCAAAACACTGGCTAGGCACACATTTAATCCTTTGATCGCCCTAGATGTTTAACCCCTTCCCAACCAGTGTCATTAGTACAGTGACAGTGTATATTTTTAGCACTGATCACTGTATTAGTGTCACTGATTACCAAAAAGTTTCAGTGTGTGTCTGAATGTCTGCTGCAATATCATAGTCCAGAGATAATTCGCTGATCGCCGCCATTACTAGTAAAAAAAATTAAATAAATACACATTTTAGTATATACAGTCCTGCTCACCATTATTGGCACCCCTTCATGTTTTGCATAACTGAGTGAATGTCTTCAGAAATAAATGGAAATGTACCAAATTTATATCAGCAGGATCTGACATATATGATTTTACACATAAATAAATTAAAAAAAATGATCATTACCGCCGCTAGTCGCTTAATAGAGACCTGATACTATAACGTCGTCTGTAAGTCTGTGTGTGACTTTGAAAAACCATTAGTCACTGTGATTATGTCACTAGTCACGATTTTTATATGTGACAGTGACATGATTACTGTGACCAACCCTTCCCCAATTTGTAGATCCCGCTAGTTTCCTAATTTACACACGGATCGGTCACAAAACTACATGAAATCCTCCACGAAAATGATCCCCTTCATTACTTAAAAATAAAGGACGAAACGTCCCTTTCTTTTAGATAATGAAGGGGCGACTGTCCTGTATCCGTCCCGTGACA
>BLSH010198986.1:1253467-1268144 GCA_018402905.1 Glandirana rugosa | reverse complement strand
CATTACGCACCGTTGAAACAGGGATGCCAAGGTCTTTGGAGATGGCCTTATACCCTTTGGAGGTCTTGTGCTTGCAAATAATAGCATTTCTGGTGTCGTCAGACAGCTCCTTTGTCTTTACCATTGTCACACATGAAGAGGGAATAACAGGTGGCTTTTTATAAAACCAAAATGTTCATTTATTGGCTAATTTGGGTCACATGGGTGGAGGCAATTCATCACAGGTGATCCTCATTTGAGATCTGCAACAGGTGAGCCAAATTGGGTTTCCATACTGATTTGCAGCAAAGGGTGCCAATACCACTGACAAGGCAAGCATTATGGTTTTCTCTGTTTTCCTCATAATGTTTATCTTTTTAAATGTTATTTATCATTTACAGTTTTTTGTCAAACACAAGCTATCTGTAGTAATATGTTGGTTAATTTGATACATTTCCTTCAGTAGATATTCCACAATATGTACATAAACTTCATGGGTGCCAATAATGGTGAGCAGGACTGTATATCCCATAGTTTGTAGACACTATAACTTTTGCGCAAACCAATCAGTATGCGCTTATTGGGATTTCTTTCACCAGAAACATGTAGCAGAATACATATTGGCCTAAATGTATTAATAAATTTGATTTTTGTTATTGGATATGTTTTATGGCAGCAAACAATATTGTTTTTTTTTTTTTTCAAATTGTCTGTCCTTTTTTGTTTATAGCACAAAAAATAAAAAATAAAAAACACAGAGGTGATCAAATACCACCAAAAGAAAACTCTATTTGTGGGGAAAAAAATGACATAAGATTTATTTGGGTGCAGTGTTGCAAGCCCGTGCAATTGTCAGTTAAATTAACGCAGTGCCGTATTGGAAAAAATGGCGTGGTCATAAAGGGGGTAAATCTTCTGGAGGACAAGTGGTTAAAATGTGTTGGCTTAGGATGGGTTAAGTCCATCGAGGTGTATGCCATTTTGACATCATGGATTTTTATCACTTTTATTTAATGACAGATCACCTTAAATATCTGTTTTGTTGGGAGATGTAGGTGCGCATTGCCTTCTATTACAGTCAGGTCCATAAATATTGGGACATCAACACAATTCTAATCTTTTTGGCTCTATACACCACCACAATGGATTTGAAATGAAATGAACAAGATGTGCTTTAACTGCAGACTTTCAGCTTTAATTTGAGCGTATTTACATTCAAATCAGGTGAACGGTGTAGGAATTACAACAGTTTGTATATGTGCCTCCCACTTTTTAAGGGACCAAAAGTAATGGGACAATTGGCTGCTCAGCTGTTCCATGGCCAGGTGTGTGTTATTCCCTCATTATCCCATTTACAAGGAGCAGATAAAAGGATCAGAGTTCATTTCAAGTGTGCTATTTGCATTTGGAATCTGTTGCTGTCAACTCTCAATATGAGATCCAAAGAGCTGTCACTATCAGTGAAGCAAGCCATCATTAGGCTGAAAAAACAAAACAAACCCATCAGAGAGATAGCAAAAACATTAGGTGTGGCCAAATCAACTGTTTGGAACATCCTTAAAAAGAAAGAATGCACCGGTGAGCTCAGCAACACCAAAAGACCCGGAAGACCACGGAAAACAACTGTGGTGGATGACTGAAAAATTCTTTCCCTGGTGAAGAAAACACCCTTCACAACAGTTGGCCAGATCAAGAACACTCTCCAGGAGGTAGGTGTATGTGTGTCAAAGTCAACAATCACGAGAAGACTTCACCAGAGTGAATACAGAGGGTTCACCACAAGATACAAACCATTGGTGAGCCTCAGAAACAGGAAGGCCAGATTAGAGTTTGCCAAACAACATCTAAAACAGCCTTCACAGTTCTGGAACAACATCCTATGGACAGATGAGACCAAGATCAACTTCTACCAGAGTGATGGGAAGAGAAGAGTATGGAGAAGGAAAGGAACTGCTTATGATCCAAAGCATACCACCTCATCAGTGAAGCATGGTGGTGGTAGTGTCATGGCGTAGGATGTATGGCTGCCAATCGAACTGGTTTTCTTGTATTTATTGATGATGTGACTGCTGACAAAAGCAGCAGGATGAATTCTGAAGTCTTTTGGGCAATATTATCTGCTCATATTCAGCCAAATACTTCAGAACTCATTGGACGGCGCTTCACAGTGCAGATGGACAATGACCCGAAGCATACTGCGAAAGCAACCAAACAGTTTTTTAAGGGAAAGAAGTGGAATGTTATGCAATGGCCAAGTCAATCACCTGACCTGAATCCGACTGAGCATGCATTTCACTTACTAAAGACAAAACTGAAGGGAAAATGCCCCAAGAATCAGCAGGAACTGAAGACAGTTGCAGTAGAGCCCTGTCAGAGCATCACCAGGGATGAAACCCAGCGTCTGGTGATGTCTATGTGTTCCAGACTTCAGGCTGTAATTGACTGCAAAGGATTTTCAACCAAGTATTAAAAAGTGAAAGTTTGATTTATGATTGTTAATCTGTCCCATTACTTTTGGTCCCTTAAAAAGTGTGAGGCACATATACAAACTGTTGCTCAAAGCCTGCAGTTAAAGCACATCTTGTTCATTTCATTTCGAATCCATTGTGCTGGTGTATAGAGCCAAAAATATTAGAATTGTGTCGGTGTCCCAATATTTATGGACCTGACTGTATATCAGTGGGATCCTATATTCCAGTGCGTGTGCATCTGGACTACCCGGTAGCGGTAGTGACCTTTCACAGTTTTAGAACATATTTTATTTGCCAATTTGACCTTATTTGAGGTAGTGGTGGTACTAGACATATATTGGATCTGGATCACTCTTCAAGTTAAAAGAGTTGTGAAGTCTAAAGGTGTATCTACCTTAATACATTCTATACATTAAAGTGAAAAACCTTCTGTGCTGCAGCTGCCCCCCAGAGTTTCCCCTGCCCCCCTTTTATTTACCTGAACCCGATCGTTCCAGTGTCAAGGATTAGCCCAGCAGCTCCAGCCGCTGTCTCGTGTCCTCATTGGATAAATTGATAGCAGCAGGAGCCATTGGCCTTGCTACCTAACCTTTGTAAAAGTTTTATCCCAAAAAGGAAAAAAACTGTTTGGTGTAACTGCTTATAAAGTATTAGCTGGAGTTCGGCTTTAATTTGTTAGTGTTCCAACTTGAGGAAAAAAAATCAAAAGTCAACAGCTACAAATACTGTAGCTGCTGAGTTTTAATATAAGGACACTTACCTGTCCACGGAGCCCACGATGTTGGCACCCCAAGCCGATCCATCCATCTGCTCCGGGGGCAGGCGTGGCATCTTCTCTAAGGGAAACAGGAAATAATGCCTTAGGGCTTCACAGCCTGGTTCCTACTGCACATGCGCGAGTCACTTTCTGAATGGTCCCACTGTCTTCTGGGACCTGTGTGTCTCCCAGAAGGCAGTGGGGAGGAGGAGGGGCCGGAAGTTTTGTAGATCGCCGCACAAGGATTGCGACGTTCTTACTCGGAAGTGGGTCCCCCCTCACCCCCGAAAAAGTGCCAAATGTGGCAGTGATGACGCCCCTGTCAACCATATAGGATGATGGATGTATTACAGTTCTCAAACCCCCTATCCCCCATCAGGAGAATTAAGGACCATAACAGTGCTCAGTAAATCAGAACTTTACAATGACTTCAGTCAAGAACCACCCATCACCCCAGAAACACAGTCCTCCTGCCCATGTATCTCGTAGCAAGGACCATTTACTAAATTGCTTATGAATTTAATCAGAAACCGTGGCCGTGGATGCCATCCAACCCCCCCATACCTTGTTGAATTTGGCCAAAACCACTCTACTCAGATAGGTTGCTTTGTAAAAAGGGACTGCTTTGTTTGTTCTTGGCGTATAATAACAAAAGGGTGAGAAGAGTTCGTATAGCCCTAGTGGTAGCCAAGGGCTCAACCAAATTCAAAAAGCATACTTCAACCGAAAGGGGGATCGAGATGGAGGTGACCAACCTGATACACGTCACTATGGTTTTCCAGTAGGGCTTAATATCAGGACAATCCCAAAAAACGTGCATGAAGTTTGCAAGGGGTGTAGAACATGTCCAGCATATAGAGTGTTGGCCCCTAAACATCCTAGCTAACCTGGCTGGGGTAAGATAGATTCTATGTAAAAATTTGTACTGGATCAGGCAATCTTTAGTAGAGACCAGGCATTGGAATGAAGCCCTCCAAATTTCGTCCCAATCATCCCTGTCTAGACTAGGAGCTGCTGCCTCCCAGGCTAAACTGCAGGTTTCCATCAATAGGACCATCTCAGGAAAGAGATCTTTGTATAAACTGGAGACTGGTTTAGATAAGGAGTCACTGCGTGTCAATAGCTCTAGGTCACTGGGCTCAAGGTCAAGAGGGTCCCCACCAACTTGAGAGCAAAAAGCATGTCTCTAATGAATATATCTAAAGAAGTGTGAATTTGGTAGGCCGTAGCGCTCTTTCAGGCCATAAGGTCATCAGCGTGTCATTTAATACTATATGTTGTAAGGTCTTGATAACATATTTAGTCCAAACTACCGGATCTGGGTAATCAAAAAAATGTGTTAAATTTGGGTTTCTCCACAGAGGTAGATTGGGGGAAAACCAGCTAGGACTAGATGGCCTAAACCCCAAAGCCACAGACCGTGTCTTAATATCTAAGCGCATAGAAGAGGTAAGTGACTAAGGAGACTTCGAACCCCTGTACACCAAGTGGGGGAGTACCTCATATGATCCCACACAGGCAGCTTCCAGGGACACCGAGGCATCATCTGCGGGAGTAGTCAGCCAGTGGTGGGCTACTATCAATTGGTCAGCGAGGAAATATTTGTAAAAGTTGGGCACCGCTAGGCCCCCTTTCCCCCACGGCTGTTGTAGTATGGCCAATTTAAGGCCGGGAATCCCTCCATGCCATAAAAAGGAGGAGAGCATACTGTCTATTGATTTGAAAATTGATTTGGGGAATTTTTTAGGATGTACAAGAATAAGGGCACAATGTTCATCTTAATCAAATTTATCTTCCCAATGAGTGTCAAAGGAAGATATTTCCAGGTGTATAATTTCCTATTTAAAATGGCGATCAACGGGGAGACGTTGAGGCCTATGAAGTCAGTCAGTTATTATGAGCCCCAAATATTTAAAATATTAACCCACTTTGTTGGGGGTTTGTTGGGGTCTGCCGGCATGGGATGGGAACATAAAGGAAGTATTTTGGACTTGGTCCAGTTAACCTTGAGGCCAGAGACCACTGTAAACTTGCCCAGGAGTAACAGTTGAACCTGCAGGGAGTGTCCTGTCTCCCAAATAAATAGTACTGGGTCATCTGCATAAAATGTTCACATATTCTAGGATTGTGTGGTGCAGATGTCATATCTGGTGGGCAGTGTGGAGCAGCAGGAAGGTGAGAGGGGTCTGGATTGGAGCGGAGCAACTAGCAGACAGCACATGTGGTGTGCTCAATGGGAACACTATAGTGGAAGGTGAATGGGACTGGTGAGTGAGGATTGAGCAGTGGAGGATCATCAGAGCTGGGGAGCCAGAGCAGGAAAAATTAGCAAATGTCATACGTTGTGCACAGCATTTGAGCAATATAGCAGGAGGCGAGCGGGGACCAGGAAAGAGGACCAGAAAACCAGATAACCTCAATAGAGGTGAGGGTAACTATTGAGTGGGGGATTAGCAGAGCTGGGAGTTACTAATAAGCGGGGGATCAGCAGAGCTGGGGGTAGTACTGAGCAGGGGTTCTGCAGAATGAGGGTACTAATAAGCTGGGATCTGATGAACAGGGATACCAATGACCTAGGGGTCTGCTGAACAGGGGTGCTAATGAGCTGGGGATCGGCTGAACTGGGACACTAATAAGCTGGAGATCTGCTGGATGCAGGTACTAATGAACTGGAGTTCTACAGGGCCCCTTTAAAACAAATTATCATACACAGGGCGTGTGCCAAGCTTCATTAAGACTTCAAAAAAGCATCACTGAAGCATCACATCACCTGACGGCGGCTGTGAGATCGCGGATCGTGAGTGCGCGGGCCCACTGTGTTCCATGGGAGCCAGGGAGAGGGTAGGGCACACTCGATGTCCACCAGCTACCTGTGATCGCTCCCCCGCAGTGACAGAATGGAGGTCCGTTTATGTAAACACACAGATCTCCGTTCTGACAGGGGGAAGGAATATGATCGCAGGCTCCGTGATCACTCCCCTCCCCCAGCCAGCCCAGCCCCCATACAGTTAATAATACACATAGGGAACACAGTTAACCCCTTAGAGCGCCCCCTGCAGGTTAACACCTTCCCTGCCAGTGACATTTATGCAGTAATCAGTGCATTTTCATAGCACTGATTGCTGTATAAATGCCAATGGTCCCAAAAAAGGGTCAATATGGTCCGACATGTCCGCCGCAATATTGCAGTCCCACTAAAAATCACAGATCACTGCCATTACTAGTAAAAAAAAACATAAATTAATTTTCATCATTCGTAAACGTGGCAACTTTTGCGCAAAGCAGTCAATATACGCCAATTGCAATTTTTTTTTTTTTACCAAAGATATGAGGAAGAATATAAATTGGCCAAAACTGATGAAAAAAATAGTTTGGTTTTTTTTTGTGTTTTTTTTTTTTTTGGCACTGTATTTTAGCAAAAAGTATGTTTTTTGTCACTCTTTTTTGTTTTTAGAGGTGATCAGAAATGACACAGAGGTGATCAAATACCACCAAAAGAAACCTCTATTTGTGGGGGAAAAAAAGGACGCAAATTTCATTTGGGTACAATGTCGCACGACCGCACAATTGTCAGTTAAAGCGATGCAGTGCCGCATCGCAAAAAGTGCTCTGGTCCTAAAGTGGGAAATCCTTCCGGGGCTGAAGTGGTTAAAGCAGGGTTCCAGTCATTTTTGTGTTTTTTAAAAGTCAGCAGCTACAAATGTGTAGCTGCTGACTTTTAATAAACAAACACTCACCTGTCCCACATTCCAGCGGTGCACTCACCCGAGCAGTTGTCACCCTCTCTCCTACCTTGGTGGCGCAGGAAGCTCTACTATGAGCACTTGGCTGTGTAAGATTTCGGCTTCACAGCCGGGTGCCTACTGCGCATGCGCAAGTAGCGCTGTTCTCCATGACTGGTCCAGAAGTCTTCTAGGACCTGTCCTGTGTCCCAGAAAACTTCGGGAGGGAGGAGAAGGAGAACTTACACTTCTGATCGCCTAATGCTCCCAGAACGGAAGTGGCAGCGGGTACCTGTCAAAATTGGGTACCCGCTCCCCCCTCCCCAAAAGCTCAGTTTCACAAACAGGAGCTGGGGAGGAGGCCTTAAAGTAGAAGTTCCACTTTTGGTTGGAGCTTCACTTTAATGTGTGTTAAAGTTGAAGCAAGTATAAATGAGCCCTAATACAGGAGGTGTGTTACTGGCCAGATCACCAGGTGAAAACTGATGAATAAAAAGCCTAAGAAAAGAAAACAAATGCAGTCACCACTTCTAATGATTGGCAAACTGCAAGATATTATATTTTTCATTTCCAAGTCAATCCACATGTGTGGCCCTCAGTGCTCCCTTGTAATAATCCACCAAAGATAGATTCCAGGAGCACTCACAGCATTTACCTCTCTTTATTGTAGTAAAACACAAAATCTAAAACATTGAAAATACATCTGGCCTCTGTCTCCCTGCGTAGCGTCACATTCACTGTCTATCACTCTAATGGCCTTCAAGTCACCAGTGTGACAACTCTGAACATGACCAGTAAATCATTATTGCTGCAATAAAAAGAATTCAATGCCATGAGTGCTCTAAGAGTCCTATAATCAAAATGCATCATTTTCAGAGGTAATTGAAGACAGAATGTACATTTTCAGGGTAATGCTTAGGCACAATGAATATTTCTAGATGTTCACTTTAACATGCAGTTCCTTGAAAAAGTATTCCACAAAGTATCCGCGAACGCACTGCATTTATGATTTGTGTTGGGGACACCTTTAACAATACACTGGCACCCACATGCCGATCACAAAGGGCACTGCATTCCAACACGGTGCCGGAAACACGCACGGAACTCGCCCTTCCGGCACTGTGTTGTGTTGTGAACCAGCCCTAAATAAGAATGAAATGTGGTGTCCAAATTCAACTTTAGATGATTTCTATGTATAAAAAAAAAGTTACATTGTAAATAGCTTCTCCTGACCGGTGCCAGTAACTAGAATGTAACTTTTTTTAGATGTTATAAATTGTTCATATTTTAATAAGCAGTTACAGCAATCAGTGCAGAAAGAACTGTTGAAATTGGCTGTGCTACACAACAGAGACCTTAAGGACTCTGATGTAAAGGTAGACTCTAATGGGGACCAGTGGTGGCTGGTGAGATTTTAGGATGGGGGATCGCCAGACCCCGCCCTTCCTTCTCACCCCTCCCACTTCTTATAAGCCCCACCCCACAGGTTCCACTCATTGTGTCAGGAGTATACAGCATCACATGATAGGGTATACAGCATCACATGATAGGGTATACAGCATCACATGATAGGGTATACAGCACCACCAGATAGGGGTATACAGCATCTCCAGATAGGGGTATACAGCAACACCAGATAGGAGTATACAGCATCACCAGATAGGAGTATACAGCATCACCAGATAGGGGTATATAGCATCACCAGATAGGGGTATACAGCATCACCAGATAGGGGTATACAGCATCACCAGATGGGGCATACAGCATCACAGATAGGAGTATACAGCATCACCAGATAGGAGTATACAGCATCACCAGATGGGGCATACAGCATCACAGATAGGGGTATACAGAATCACCAGATAGGAGTATACAGAATCACCAGATGGGGCATACAGCATCACAGATAGGGGTATACAGCATCACCAGATAGGAGTATACAGCATCACCAGATAGGGGTATATAGCATCACCAGATAGGGGTATACAGCATCACCAGATAGGGGTATACAGCATCACCAGATGGGGCATACAGCATCACAGATAGGAGTATACAGCATCACCAGATAGGAGTATACAGCATCACCAGATGGGGCATACAGCATCACAGATAGGGGTATACAGAATCACCAGATAGGAGTATACAGAATCACCAGATGGGGCATACAGCATCACAGATAGGGGTATACAGCATCACCAGATAGGAGTATACAGCATCACCAGATAGGGGTATATAGCATCACCAGATAGGGGTATACAGCATCACCAGATAGGGGTATACAGCATCACCAGATGGGGCATACAGCATCACAGATAGGAGTATACAGCATCACCAGATAGGAGTATACAGCATCACCAGATGGGGCATACAGCATCACAGATAGGGGTATACAGAATCACCAGATAGGAGTATACAGAATCACCAGATGGGGCATACAGCATCACAGATAGGAGTATACAGCATCAGCAGATAGGAGTATACAGCATCACCAGATAGGGGTATATAGCATCAGCAGATAGGAGTATACAGCATCAGCAGATAGGGGTATATACAGCAAAAAATATATATTTGGGGGAATATATTTTATTTATTTATTTATTTCAGGTGCTTATATAGCGTTGTCAATTTACGCAGCGCTTTACATATACATTGTCCATTCACATCAGTCCCTACCTTCAAAGGAGCTTACAATCTAAGGTCCCTAACTCACATTCATACACATACTAGGGCCAATTTAGACAGGATCTAATTTTACCTACCAGCATGTCATTGGAGTGTGGGAGGAAACCGGAGTTCCCGGAGGAAACCCACGCAGGCACAGGGAGAACATGCAAACTCCAGGCAGGTAGTGTCGTGGTTGGGATTCGAATCAGCGACCCTTTTTTGCTGCCAGGCGAAAGTGCTAACCACTGCACCACTGTGCTGCCCATATTACAGCGCACACATGACACTTACTCCTGCAAAGCTGTTTAAAAGCATCTAAACATATATAGCAAAAAATGCAACAATATGGGGGTTTGGTCACACTAAATGGCCGTGGAGTGCTAAGCCCAATGACTGCTTCAAAGTACCCCAATTTTCCAGTGGGTTCCTACACTAACCTTGGAGTGAATGATCCTATCTATTAAACCATGGAAGCAAATGCTCCTCTTTATGGGAGATCAGAGGACTCATACCATGGATCAGGTGGACACTGATTGGAGGTATATATACAGCATCACCAGGCAGGGGTATATAGAGCATCACCAGACGGGTATACAGCATGACCAGGTAGGGGTATATACAGCATCACCAGATAGTTGTATACAGCATCAGCAGATAGAGTATACAGCCCCCCACCCCCATTGCGGAGCTCGCGGCACTGACAGAAGATCCCCCCAGGGTAGTTGGGACATCAAAGTCCCACACTTACCCCATCTAGGAAGCGGGCCAGGCGGTCAGCGAGCTGTGTCTGGCGAGCGGGAGCTAAACCTCCTCCTCCTCTGAGAAAGGCATCCAATAGGATTGCCTGACCACTCAGCCATACCAGCGCTTCCTGATTGGAAGTGAGCTTGCGAGCGCCATGCTATGCGCCACGAGCCACTCTATTTTGAAGCCTGTTAGAGCCTATGGCTTTAAAAGGAGACTTTGATGGGGACCTTAAAATAAAGGGAGACTCTGATGGGGACCCTAATGTAAAGGTAGACTCTGATCGGAACCCTGATGTAAAGGGAGACTCTGATGGGATCCCTGATATAAAGGGAGACTCTGATGGGAACCCTGATGTAAAGGGAGACTCTGATCGGAACCCTGATGTAAAGGGAGACTCTGATGGGAACCCTGATGTAAAGGGAGACTCTGATGAGGACCCTGATGTAAAAGGAGACTCTGATAGCGGCCCTGGTGTAAAAGGAGACTCTGGTGGGGACCCTGATGTAAAAGGAAACTATGATGGGGACCCTGATGTAAGAGGAGACTCTTATGGGGAACCTGATGTAAAAGGAGACTCTGATGGTGACCCTGATGTAAAAGGAGCCTCCGATGGTGACCCTGGTGTAAAAGGAGACTCTGATGGGGACCCTGATGTAAAAGGGGACTCTGATAAGGACCCTGATGTAAAGGGAGACTCTGATGGGGACCCTGATGTAAAGGGAGACTCTGGTGGGGACCCTGATGTAAAAGGAGCCTCCGATGGTGACCCTAGTGTAAAAGGAGACTCTGATGGGGACCCTGATGTAAAAGGGGACTCTGATGGGGACCCTGATGTAAAGGGAGACTCTAAAGAAGGCCCTGATGTAAAGGGAGACTCTGATGGGGACCCTGATATAAAGGGAGACTCTGATGGGGACCCTGATGTAAAGGTAGACTCTGATGGGGACCCTGATGTAAAGGGAGACTCTAAAGAAGACCCTGATGTAAAGGGGGACCCTAATTGGGACTCTAATAGGGGACATTGAAATAATGGGGACCCTGTTGCAAAAGGAGACTATGATGGGGACCTTGATGTAAAGGGAGACTCTGATGGGGACACTGATGTAAAGGGAGACTCTGATGGGGACCCGGTTATTCCTCCACATTGTGTAAAAAGGCTGTTTGATCCTCTCTTCACTGTTCCTCATCTTCTTCCCGAGTCCCAAATCCATCTTCTGATAGAACAGAGCCTTGGGGACAAGCTGCATATGCTCAGTTTGGTGTGTGTTGCTAGAGAGTTTATTTTTTTCTTGGGAGGGTGCATGAGATCAGCACAGGGCCAATCAGCACTGTCCAGACAGAGGGTAAGGGTCTTAATGTCTCTTTAGTAGTTCCTGTTGATGGCATAATCCAGATACAGTGGGGTTGATTTACTTAAGGCAAATAGACTGTGCACTTTGGAAAGTACAGTTGCACTCTGTAAGAGCAGTTGCTGCAGAGCTTAGTAAATGAGCAAAAGCTCTGCTGACTTCCCTCATCCAGGACTTTCAGTATGAGCGTTTATAGTAGCTGCCATTAAATAAAATGAATGGAAATTGTCTCAGACGCACTAGAAGCAGATATACAGAGCCATGGCCCCCCGACATGGGGAGCATTGCAAACAATCACAGAAGGGATCATTATTTCAAATCTTGTGAAATTGAGCTGCGCAGTGGTGTTTCTGTCACTTAAGTAATAGTAAACTAACACATGAGTTATTTTCTGAAACTTCAAGAATACAACATAATTCCTTGCCAGTTCTAGTTCACATACTGTATATGCGGTGCGGGAATCGCAGAGAATCCTGTGCGTTTCCCACACAGCGTTAAAATCGCACGGCGTTCATGCAAACTGCAGCTGCTGCTAAGCTAATGTTAAGTTCACGGTCCGCACACGTTCCTGGAAGAAGCTCTAAAGGTATTGGGTGCTGTAGTGACCGCCAGCTGGATACTGGAACCAATATAGAAACATAGAAAAGTGACAGCAGAAAAAGACTGAGTAGTCCATCGAGTCTGCCCCTTTTTATTTATTTATTATTTTTTTTACATTAGCCTTGTTGTCTGACTATAGATTTATGTTTATCCCAAGCATGTTTGAAGCCATTTACTGTTGACTGTCTCACAACATCTGTTGGTAGTTTATTCCAATCATCAACCACCCTAATATGATGTGTAGATATTCCCCAGCACACCAAGGATCATCAAATCGTCCCTACGGCTTGTATTCAAAGAAAGATCACATCACAAAACGGTGTAGTGCAACGTTTCGGGGCCACATGCCTGACGAAGGGATCCTGCGTGGCCCCGAAATGTTGCACTACACCGTTTTGTGATGTGATCTTTCTTTTAATACAAGCCGTAGGGACGAAATTGACGATCCTTTGTGTGCTGGCGAATATCTACATAATGTTAACAACACCTCAAAACGGTTCGCTGTGCTATAGAGAGATCGGATTGCATAGGCGTGAACACCCAATGCGATCCGATTCCACTGCGGGAAAAAAGGGTCCTGCACCTTTTCTAGTGCAGATACGGTGCAATTTGAGCCATACAAATGAATGGCTCAACCCCCCCCCCGCACAGACATTGTATGTCATTTGCACAGGAATGCAATGTGCTGCACCACATATACAAGTGAACCGAGCATGGTGTGCGCACAGGGTGTGCCAGGTGTGCCTGGGCACACCCTAGTCACAGATTTCCTCTGCTTCGCGGCTGCAGAGAAAGGGACTGGGGAATCTCTGTCCTCAGTCCCTTTCTCTGTCCCAAAAGTGAGACATCAGGGGTCTGTGTAGACCCCTGATATTTTACCAAAGCCCCCAATGGGGCTCCAAAAAATTGTAAAAAAAATAAAATAATAAAAAGTATTGTAAAAAAAACTAACATTTTTTAAAAATTAAATTGTAAAAACGTAATAATAAAAAAATAAACTAACACTGCTCTTCTGACACTGTCCATTGCCCTACTGCTGTATATATGAGCTTTGGGGTGCACACCCTAATTCACACCTATGGAAGCGAGTCTGTGTATCTTATCTCCTCACCCCCCCGCCCACCACCAAGCTACTGAGAGCCTCACTTCTCCATCAGTGGAGGGAACCATGGTTGTCCCCCATGCTGATCTACAAACAACCTCTCTTTATCTCCATTACAAAGGGGTTGAGATGGAAGAGAGCATAGTTTTTTCAAGAAAATGACAAGGACATGGCGTTTCTGGCAATGCAAACAGGTATATTCTGTACTTGCTGAAAATGTTTTTAGCCTGAAAATGAAAGTGAGCGCAGCCACAACATCTAAAGTTAACAAAACTCATACCATTTACTATAGGAACATATGTTGTGTGCATCTTCTGGGTTACCCTCTGCTGCTAGTGTGTATTTCCTCCAGCCCCTGTGTTTGCCTGGGAGACGACAGGACCCCAACCTCTTCCTCTGCCATGTAAGAGCATTGCACTGTATATTAAGGGTTTCCAGAATATATACACTCACCGGCCACTTTATTAGATACACCCTGCTAGTACCGGGTTGGACCTCCTTTTGCCTTCAGAACGGCCTTCATGCTTCATGGCATAGATTCAACAAGGTGATGTAAACGTTCCTCAGAGATTTTGGTCCATAGTGACAATGATAGCATCACGCAGTTGCTGCAGATTTGTCAGTCGCACATCCATGATGCAAATCTCCAGTTCCACCACATCCCAAGGGTGCTCTATTGGATGAGAGGTGGTGACCGTGGAGGCCATTGGAGTGCAGTGACCTCATTGTCCAGTGGTGAGATGATTGGAGCTTTGTGACATGGTGCATTATCCTGCTGGAAGGAGCCATCAGAAGATGGGGTCACTGTAGTCATAAAGGGATGGACATGGTCAGCAACAATACTCAGGTAGGCCGGGGTGATTAAACAATGTTCAATTGGCACTAAGGGGCCCATAGTGTGCCAACAAAATATCCCCACACCATTACACCAATACCACCAGCCTGAACCATTGATACAACCAGTGGCGGCTGGTGAAGTTTTAGGATGGGGGGGTGCAGGCCCCACCCTTCCTTTTTGACCCCTCCTACTTCTAATAAGCCCCACACACTCCGTCTCCTGTATTCCACATATTGTGTCATAAGTACACAGCTCAGCATCACAGGACACAGTATACAGCTCAGCATCACAGGACACAGTATACAGCACAGCATCACAGGGCACAGTATACAGCCCCAGCACCACAGGGCACAGTATACAGCTCAGCATCACAGGACATATGACACAGGACACTACGACTCGACATATGACACAGGACACTACGACTCGACATATGACACAGGACACT
>BLSH010198986.1:1236245-1252648 GCA_018402905.1 Glandirana rugosa | reverse complement strand
GACACAGTATACAGCCCCAGCATCACAGGACACAGTATACAGATCAGTATCACAGTACACAGTATACAGCTCAGTATCACAGGACACAGTATACAGCTCAGCATCACAGGACACAGTATACAGCTCAGCATCACAGGACACAGTATAAAGCTCAGTATCACAGGACACAGTATGCAGCTCAGCATCACAGGACACAGTATACAGCCCCAGCATCACAGGACACAGTATACAGATCAGTATCACAGTACACAGTATACAGCTCAGTATCACAGGACACAGTATACAGCTCAGCATCACAGGACACAGTATACAGCTCAGCATCACAGGACACAGTATACATTCCCAGCATCACAGGACACAGTATACAGCCCCAGTATCACAGGACACAGTATACAGCTCAGCATCACAGGACGCAGTATACAGCTCAGCATCACAGGACACAGTATACAGCTCAGTATTGCAGGACACAGTATACAGCTCAGCATCACAGGACACAGTATACAGCTCAGCATCACAGGACACAGTATACAGCTCAGTATCACAGGATACAGTATACAGCCCCAGCATCACAGGACACAGTATAAAGCTCAGCATCACAGGACACAGTACACAGCTCATCATCACAGGACACAGTATACAGCTCAGCATCACAGGACACAGTATACAGCTCAGCATCACAGGACACAGTACACAGCTCATCATCACAGGACACAGTATACAGCTCAGTATCACAGGATACAGTATACAGCCCAAGCATCACAGGACACAGTATACAGCTCCAGAATCACAGGGCACAGTATACAGCCCAGTATCACAGGTGGGGGAAAATTGCAGCCAATATCACAGGTGGGGGTAAATTGCAGCCAGTATCACAGGTGGGGGGCATTTATGCAGCCAATAACACAGGTGGGGGCAGTTATGCAGCCAGTGACACAGGTGTGGCAGTTTGCAGCCAGTGACACAGGTGGGGCAGTTTGCAGCCAGTGACACAGGTGGGTGCAGTTTGCAGCCAGTGACACAGGTGGGTGCAGTTTGCAGCCAGTGACACATATGGGGGCAGTTTGCAGCCAGTGACACAGGTGGGGGCAGTTTGCAGCCAGTGACACAGTTGGGGGCAGTTATGCAGCCAGTGACACAGGTGGGGCAGTTTGCAGCCAGTGACACAGGTGGGGCAGTTGCAGCCAGTGACACAGGTGGGGCAGTTATGCAGCCAGTGACACAGATGGGGCAGTTATGCAGCCAGTGACACAGGTGGGGCAGTTATGCAGACAGTGACACAGGTGGGGCAGTTAAGCAGCCAGTGACACAGATGGGGCAGTTATGCAGCCAGTGACACATGTGGGGCAGTTATGCAGCCAGTGACACAGATGGGGCAGTTTGCAGCCAGTGACACAGGTGGGGCAGTTTGCAGCCAGTGACACAGGTGGGGGCAGTTTGCAGCCAGTGCCATGGTGGGGTACATTGCAGGTTGGGATAAGTCCCGCACTTACCCCATCCAATAGGCAGACAGCAGGCAGGATGTTTGCAGAGTTCGGCATGCTGTCCCTCATGGTCGGGCGGTTACCGGGGAGTCAGGGTCTCTGTGGAGCGGGAGTCACGTCCGCTGCCACAGTGACCCGCCCCCGGCCACCGCATCCAATCACAATGAGCCAGAGGCTCAGTGCAACCAATCAAGCTGTGTGTCCGGCTGTTCAGCGCACCCACATAGCTTATAATGGCTGACCAATAGGCTCACTACTTGGCTGTCAGGTGACAGCCAAGGAGCCAAAAAAAACCCCAAAAAAATAAAGTCAATGTACCGGCGCCACCTGCAGGGGGGCAGGGCTGACTTTTTTTTTTTATATTATTCTTCTTTAGCCGGTGGGGAGGCGGCGCCCAAGCGCCCCTCATACACCAGCCACCACTGGATACAAGGCAGGATGGATCCATGTTTTCATGTTGTTTGCGCCAAATTCTGACCTTACCATCTGAATGTCGCTGAAATCAAGACTCATTAGACCAGGCAATGTTTTTCCAATCTTTTATTGTCCAATTTTGGTAGCCTGTGGCAATTGTAGCCTCAGTTTCCTTTTCATAGCTGACAGGAGTGGCAACTGGCGTGGTCCTCTGCTGCTGTAGCCCATCTGCTTGAAGGTTTGATGTGTTATGCATTCAGAGATGGCATTCTGCATACCTTGGTAGTAACACGTGGTTATTTGAGTTACTGTTGCCTTTCTATCATCTCAAATCAGTCTGCCCATCAGTGGCGGCTGGTGAAGTTTTAGGATGGGGGGGCGCCAGGCTCCGTACTTCCTTTTTGACCCCTCCTACTTCTAATAAGCCCCACCCCTTATAGAATCCACCCACTCCATCCCCTGTATTCCACATATTGTGTCAGGAGTACACAGCTCAGCATCACAGGACACAGTATACAGCTCAGCATCACAGGACACAGTATACAGCTCAGCATCACAGGATATAGTATACAGCTCAGCATCACAGGACACAGTATACAGCTCAGCATTACAGGACACAGTATACAGCTTAGCATCACAGGACACAGTATAATGCCCCAGCATCACAGGACACAGTACACAGCCCCAGCATCACAGGACACAGTATACAGCTAAGCATCACAGGACAAAGTATACAGCTCAGCATCACAGGACACAGTATACAGCTCAGCATCACAGGACACAGTATACAGCTCAGCATCACAGGACACAGCATACAGCCCCAGCATCACAGGACACAGAATACAGCTCAGCATCACAGGACACAGTATACAGCTCAGTATCACAGGACACAGTATACAGCCCCAGCATCACAGGTGGGGTAAATTGCAGCCAATAACATGGGTGGGGTAAGTTGCAGCCAAAAACACAGTTGGGGTAAATTGCAGCCAGTATCACAGGTGGGGGCAAATTGCAGCCAGTATCACAGGTCAGGGCAAATTGCAGCCAGTATCACAGGTGGGGGCAAATCGCAGCCAGTATCACAGGTGGGGGCACTTTTGCAGCCAACAACACAGATGGGGCAATTTTGCAGCCAATAACACAGGTGGGGTAAATTGCAGCCAATAACACAGGTGGGGGCACTTTTGCAGCCAGTGACACAGGTGGTGCACTTTTGCAGCCAGTGACACAGGTGAGGGCACTTTTGCAGCCAGTATCACAGGTGGGGGCACTTTTGCAGCCAGTGACCCAGGTGGGGGCACTTTTGCAGCCAGTATCACAGGTGGGGGCACTTTTGCAGCCAGTGACACAGGTGGGGGCACTTTTGCAGCCAGTATCACAGGTTGGGGCTCTTTTGCAGCCAGTGACACAGGTGGGGCACTTTTGCAGCCAGTGACACAGGTGGGGCACTTTTGCAAAGACCCCCCCGAAGTCGGGACAAGTCCCACACTTACCCCATCTAATAGGCAGGAGTGTTGCAGAGTTCAGCATGCGGAGAAGCAGGCTGAGAGTCTGCAGAGATCGGCATACGGAGAGCGGCTGTGTCCCCATCGTCGGTCGGTCACCGGTCAGGGTCTCTGTGGCAACGGGACTCACGGCCGCCACTACAGTGACCCGCCCCCGGCAACCGCATCCAATCACATTGAGCCATAGGCTCATTGCAGCCAATCAGACTGTGTGTGTGCGCCTGTTCAGCGCACACACCTAGTCTTTAATGGCTGACCAATCGGCTCACTACTTGGCTGTCAGGTGACAGCCAAGAAGCCGAAGAAAAAAAAAGAAAGTCAATGTATCAGCGCCACCTGCAGGGGGGCCGAGCTGACTTTTTTTTTATAATCCAGCAGGGAGGTGACGCCCAAGCGCCCCTCATAAACCAGCCGCCACTGCTGCCCATTCTTCTCTGACCTCTGATATCAGCAAGGCATTTTCGTCCACACAATTGCCACTCACTGGATATTTTCTCTTTTTTAGACCATTCTCTGTAAACCCGAGAGATGGCTGTGTGTGAAAATCCCAGTAGATCAGCAGTTTTTGAAACACTCAAACCAGCCTGTCTGCCACTAACAACCATGCCACATTCAAAGTGACTTAAATCTCCTTTCTTCCCCATTCTGATGCTCGGTTTGAACTTGAGCAAGTTGTCTTCACCACGTCTAGATGCCTAAATGCATTGAGTTGCTGCCATGTGATTGGCTGATTAGTAATTTGTGTTACCAAGCAATTGAACAGGTGTACCTAATAAAGTGCCAGTAAGTATATACTGTATATGTAATCTTACATTATAAAAGGATATGTTTATTTATGTATATTTTTCATCTCATTACATTTAGTGCATTATTGCATCACCGTTCTGTCGTAAGGAAGCGGCATTGAAGGGATGCTTTATTACTGCACGTGTTGCTGAAGCATTGAGAGGGCCTGTCTGGTCTGAACTATTTATAATAATTATGTATCCTTATTAGTGTGTTTTTTATAATTAGATATCACAGCATACATACTGGGATATGTAGTCCCAGTAAACCTGCAGATTTGTCTTTCTATATATTTGACATTGCCATGTATTTATTTTGGTTGGTATAGAAAAACAGGATAGGTGTCCATCCATGAAATGTGTGTCCTAGACCAGGGGGTCTCCAAATTCTCTAAACAAAGGGTTAGTTTATTAACCTTCAGACTTTAGGGGGGCCGGACTGTGGCTAATGAGAGTAGAAAATCCCCGCCTCAGGCTTGGTGGTTAGTGGGAGTAAAAAGATTACATAGTGCCAGTGGTAATTATTATTAGTGGGAAGAATAGTGTCCCATCACTAGTGTCAGTGGTTGGAGTAGTGCTTCATTATTAATGTCAGTGGGAGGAATAGTGTCCCATCACTAGTGTCAGTGGTTGGAGTAGTACTCCCTTATTAATGTCAGTGGGAGGAATAGTGTCCCATCACTAGTGTCAGTGATTGGAGTAGTGCTCCCTTATTAATGTCAGTGGGAGGAATAGTATCCCATCACTAGTGTCAGTGGTTGGAGTAGTGCTTCATTATTAATGTCAGTGGGAGGAATAGTGCCCCATCATTGGTGTCAGTGGTTGGAGTAGTGCTTCATTATTAATGTCAGTGGGAGGAATAGTGTCCCATCACTAGTGTCAGTGGTTGGAGTAGTGCTCCCTTATTAATGTCAGTGGGAGGAATAGTGTCCCATCACTAGTGCCAGTGGTTGGAGTAGTGCTCCCTTATTAATGTCAGTGGGAGGAATAGTATCCCATCACTAGTGTCAGTGGTTGGAGTAGTTCTCCATTATTAATGTCAGTGGGAAGAATAGTGCCCCATCACTAGTGTCAGTGGTTGGAGTAGTGCTCCCTTATTAATGTCAGTGGGAGGAATAGTATCCCATCACTAGTGTCAGTGGTTGGAGTAGTGCTCCATTATTAATGTCAGTGGGAGGAATAGTGTCCCATCACTAGTGTCAGTGGTTGGAGTAGTGCTCCATTATTAATGTCAGTGGGAGGAATAGTGCCCTATCACTAGTGTCAGTGGTTGGAGTAGTGCTCCATTATTAATGTCAGTGTGAGGAATAGTGCCCCATCACTAGTGTCAGTGGCTGGAGTAGTGCTCCCTTATTAATGTCAGTGGGAGGAATAGTGCCCTATCACTAGTGTCAGTGGTTGGAGTAGTGCTCCATTATTAATGTCAGTGGGAGAATAGTGCCCCATCACTAGTGTCAGTGGTTGGAGTAGTGCTTCATTATTAATGTCAGTGGGAGGAATAGTGTCCCATCACTAGTGTCAGTGGTTGGAGTAGTGCTCCCTTATTAATGTCAGTGGGAGGAATAGTGCCCCATCACTAGTGTCAGTGGTTGGAGTAGTGCTCCATTATTAATGTCAGTGGGAGGAATAGTGCCCCATCACTAGTGTCAGTGGCTGGAGTAGTGCTCCATTATTAATGTCAGTGGGAGGAATAGTGTCCCATCACTAGTGTCAGTGGTTGGAGTAGTGCTCCATTATTAATGTCAGTGGGAGGAATAGTGCCCCATCACTAGTGTCAGTGGCTGGAGTAGTGCTCCATTATTAATGTCAGTGGGAGGAATAGTGCCCCATCATTGGTGTCAGCAGCAAGACAGGTGACCCCAGGGTCAGATAAAGGCAAACAAAGGGTCGCATCTGGCCCACAGGCCACAGTTTGGAGACCACTATCCTAGACCTAACAATGTCTTATAATAGCCGTGGTTTCAGCTCTTCATTCAGTCAGACTGTACAAGTTGTACATCTTCTTGTGACAGACTAATAAAGCACTGAAATTACTAAGTTGTTACAAAAGAAATAAAATAATAATGTTAATGCTGCTGATTGCTATATTAGGTCCACACTGCATGCTGACACTGGGTTTGCTGGAGAAAAAAGTTCCCCTGCCTGTCCTCCCAGCTAATTGATGTGGACAAATGAGACCCTCAATTCACATTATGGAGGGAGCCTCTAAATTAAAGGTAGCCAGTTTATTCTCCTTTAGATTTAAACAGCTACATAGAGTAAGGGTCCACCTAAACATTTCTCAGAACTTACAACATGTATAAAATCAGGCAGGTAGTCACATACCTGGTGGAGAACAAAGGGGCTTCTCTTGCAGTTCCTGTCCAACACCACTTAAGAAGGCCATAAATGGATCCCTGGTTAATCGGCCAATTTCGATCCATGTTTGGGCAAGCTGGTTGTACCCAAGTTGATGTATTGATTGATCTGTATACAACTAGGCTTTCCCCGATTGAATACTGCTACTGGCTATAGCTGGCAACACTGATCATTGTATTCTGATGGTGGGGAAGGCTCCCCATTGTCAGAATACAATACCACAGCAGGACTGATTCTCCTATCCCCCTACATATGTGGATGGGGGAAGCAGCTCATTTTTATTATTTTAACCGTTGGTTGAATGAAAAAAAACATAATTAAGTATGGGCTGTCTTAAAGCGGCAACACGTGAGATCACAAGGTGGCCGGTATTTGCAGCAAGTACTGGATATTTCAAGGCTGGTAGACGTGGGAATCAGGAGGCTGTACACCACTGGAATGGAAACCAGAGCAAGAAGCATGAACATGGACAGGATACAAGCTGAGGTCAGAAACAGGTGAACAGCGGAGGTACAATTCAGGAGATAGGAGTCAGAATCAAGAGAAAGAAGAGAGAATTCAAGCCAAGACTGGTAATAGCCGAGCAGCAGAAGTACCAATTCAGGAGACAGGATGTAAAGTTGGGAGTTAAACCCAAGGACGAGAACAGCTCTCACATGAGGCCCTGATTAGCCTGCTCTATTGAAATGGACCTTATCCCAATAAAGGAGCTGAGGTTCTAAAGCTATCATATAAAATTTTTCATTTATGCAGTCGGAAAATGAAGGCCTCCCCTCTTACCTCGTCACCAATTCTCCTTTGTGGTTTAATGGGAATTTGGCTGAACTTACTCATCTGCCTGATGTGCACCGCTGGGCCCGTGTAGGACTAAAGTATGTGCATCAGCTATTTTGAGGGGACGTTTAAATCATTTTCAGCCCTGAGGGCTGAACTGGGTGTTCCTACTAATTTTTTTTTTTCCTATATCCAACTTAGACACGTGGTGGCAGCTCAATATGGACTAAGGAATGCCCAACTTCAGCCCTCGGTGTATGAAGCTTTATTGTATGACAGTGATCCCTCTAAACTGATATCCAGGTATTACTCCTTGTTGTCTTTGGCAACTCACAGACTACTTAAGGTTAAAACGCAATGGCAAATTGAAATACCTACATTGCAGGATGAAGCATGGGAGACGGTTTTGGTAAAAAAGTTGAGTGTCATAGCTGCGGGTGATAAGGTAATCCAAATGAATTATTTGCACAGAATATATTTTACTTCATCCCCCTTATATAAGATGGGTAAGTTAGACTCTCCTACATGCTATAGGTGCCATAATGCTATAGGAAATGTTTCTCATATGATCTGGGAGTGTCCGAAAATACGACCATTTTGGTCCGAGGTTACCTCCTTCATGGAGACAAAACTAGCTTTACTAAATATATGTAACCCTGCTAGATGTGTCCTTGGAGGTCTGGAAGAGGAAGAGTTAGGGGTATCCAAGAAGGTACTGATCCGTTTTCCTTTTTTATGCAAAAAAAGCAATTGCTCTCCAATGGAAGAAACCAGAGCCACCAACTTTACCCATGTGGGTGAAGTTGGTGAATCAAGCACTGCCCATGTATAAACTGACCTAAACTGCCAGAGGAAACACAAAAAATGTTGATGAAATATGGTTGGAGTGGACTTCTAAAGTCTCGGGGGAGATTGAAGTGTGACATCTCTAAAACCTTGCACACGCGGTGCGACGGTCGTACAAGCGCACGTTCAAAATCGGCGTCTAGCCTACTGACATGAGTCAAGTAATCGCACAACAAAGCTTCAACAAGCCGAACGTAGTGACGTGTTACAAGTGTATAAAGAGGAAGTTCATGTGAATGTAATTTGTGAATTAGGAATGTAGGTTTAGGCCCCTTTCACACATACGGACCGTTTGTCCGTTTTTCATCCATCCGTTGATGGATGAAAAACGGACATCAATGCATCTCTATGGAAAAACGGATGACAACTGATGATCATGTATTTGCATCTGTTTTCATCCGCTTCCGTCAGCATCCGTTGTTTTGAACGGATGAAAGTCCTATTTTTCATCCGTCAAACAAACGGATCGGACGAAAAACGGATGTAAACTGACGAACGGTCAGTTTTTCATCCGTTTTTGCATTGGTAGTGAATGTAAAAAAAAACTGATGAAAAACTGATGACCACTGATGAAAAAACGGATGAAAAAAACGAATGAAAAAAACTGTTGAAAAACGGATGAACTGACGAACTGATGAACGGTCCGTGTGTGTGAAAGGACCCTAAGGGTCCTTTCACACACACGGACTGTTCATCAGTTCATCAGTTTATCAGTTCATCCGTTTTTCCTCCGTTTTTCATCTGTTTTTTCATCCGTTTTTTTTCATCCGTTTTTTCATCTGTGGTCATCAGTTTTTCATCAGTTTTTTTTTACATCCACTACCAATGCAAAAACGGATGAAAAACTGACCGTTCGTCAGTTTACATCCGTTTTTCGTCCGATCCGTTTTTTTGACGGATGAAAAATAGGACTTTCATCCGTTCAAAAAAACGGATGCTGACGGAAGCGAATGAAAACGGATGAAAATAGCTGATCATCAGTTGACATCAGTTTTTCCATAGAGTTGCATTAATGTCCATTTTTCATCCGTCAACGGATGGATGAAAAACGGACAAACGGTCCGTGTGTGTGAAAGGGGCCTTACATGAACGGACACTTCCGGGCGTTCCTGACTTCTGAGCATGCGTGTTTTGCACAGTACAGCTTTGTTGGCCCAACTTCTCTGTACACACGATACAACGGTCATACGACGCCTTGTTGTACAACAAAAGTTTTCTAGTCTGCTCATCCAACTCCTGTTGTACGACCGTCGTACGTCGGCTGTTGTAATTGCGCGTACTGACGGTCGGATGATCGTACAACAAGCTATTGTGTGACCGTTGTTGTATGACCGTTGTTGTACAACCGCCGCACTGTGTACGGCCTTTAGAGATAGGTTCCTATGAGACTACAGACAAGGACCATGTGTGCTATTCTCCGGTATACTACGTCTTTTCATATTTTGAATGAAGAAAGAATTTTCTGGTAAAACACCATAGTCACCAGCTGTTTTGCTAATGATGTGTTTTTGTTTTGTTTTGTTGTGTGTTTTTTCTTTTCTTTTTAATTACTCTTTATTATCTGGGTATGTAATACTATTGTTGTGTATAGGGTATTATCCACTGTTAGTATACACTGCATGATATATACCCTTTCTTTGGCATATTGTTGTTGTTTATGTGAAAACTAATAAAATATTAAAAAAAAAAAAAGAATAAAAGGACGAGAACAGCTGGGTAGCAGTGCTACAAAGGCAATAAGCAGAGTCAACCAGGCAGCTGTGGTACCAACAGGTTGGCAAAGGTCTAGGAGCAAATCACAAAGCAAGCCAGATCATGCAAAGGGAGTTAGAACAGCAAGCCAGGTCAAAGGATACCAGGAATTAGCTGAAGACCACCTAGCATAGGTTGCTTGGCTCCAACACCAGTGCTGAACATGTGCACACACTGCAAGGTGCACACCATAGGTGTGTGCAGCCTATTGCATTAGGGTGTGCACCCCAAATGTATTAAAACATGGATGGTATTAGTAGGGCAGTGGATGGTGTCAGTAGAGCAGTGGACTTGTCAGTAGGCTGGAGAGTGGTGTCAGCAGGGCAGTGAACGGTGTCGGTAGTTCTTTTATTTTTATTATTTTATTTTTTTATTATTTTTTTATAATTTTTTAAGGAGCCCTATTGGGGGGCTTTGTGGAAATATCAGCAAGGGGAATCTGCGCCATATGGGGTGATAAGGGTGTGCCCAGGCACACCCAGCACACCCCTTGCGCACGCCTATTGCTTGCCACGCAGTCACCCTAAGTGCAGTAAAAAAAAAAATTAAATAATGTCAAGATAACAAACATAAGATAATATAAGACTGCGTATGTATGGCTGTATGGATCTATGGAAGGATCTATTAATGTAAGGGTGGATGGATGGATCTATGGATGAAAGGATGGATCTATGAATGGATGGGTAGATCACAAGAGTATACAGATCACAAATTTTCTTCAGGTAAATCAGTACCACTTTATACATTTTGCTTGTGTATTTATTTTTATGTTTTGTTGTTGCCCTTTAAGTGATAAAAAATGAAAGCTGCCAAAATGCGCTTTCCTTTTATTATTTCATTTCTAGCCAAATACAATGCTCAGCTGACATTCTATAGATATTCCTTTATTGCAGGCTTCTTGGTGAAGCCACTTGACAACCGGCGTGACATAGATTTGAACGTCAGATCTGCTTTGCCATGGAAACACGGCAACTTACATAGAGAAACAAGTGAAGACAAATGAGTGGAGCACCGAGGGAAAAAAGAAATTGATTTAATGGCTCCTTCCACCAATTTCTATAATATCTGGGTTACTGTATATTTATTTATGAACGTATTCAACATAATTGAGATCTTTGTGCCCACAATCATATTTAAAAATATATAACAACTTCCTTTCTCTTTTTTTCTCTCTCTCTTCATCTCTCTCAACGCGCAATATATACGCTCACCGGCCACTTTATTAGGTACACCTTGCTAGCACCGGGTTGGACCCCCTTTTGCCTTCAGAACTTCCTTAAATCGGTTCCACATCATTTTCTGAGCTGAGATCGCACCTGTAATCCAGATTAGCATGCCAGCGTTTGTTGTGTTCTCCGTTTCCGAGATATTGTATATTTTTCTGTATAGGACGTGTCAATGCATGCGCTGTTATCTCCTCATTTTCCGGCAAGCTGAGGCTGCCGGAAAAATGCAGGGTCTATGCCGGGGCTGCGTCATCTCCTTGTGATGGCGTCCGCCCCGACCTAACGCAATACTTGATAGCAATGCTTCCGCAGTGCAAGGCATTTCCTGGAGCCCATGTGACTGATGTGCGAGATTATAGGCATCCACGCATACTGAGGGCGCAAATACATTCGTGTAAAGACACGGACAACAATAATGGCGGCGTCTTATGCTATGCCGAAGCATTACATAAGTACTGGAATTAATCATCTATATCTTAAAATAGTTACTATATAGTGCAATACTAATCTGGATTGAATGAGGATTCTTGGGCAGAGTTTGCTACTGCTTTAATTCTTCGTGGCATAGATTCAGCAAGGTGTTGGAAACATTCCTCAGAGATTTTGGTCCATAGTGATGATAGCATCACTCAGTTGCTGCAGATTTGTCGGCTGCACATCCATGATGCAAATCTCCCACCAAATTCTTTACGCCAAATTTTGACCCTACCATTTTAATGTCGTAGCTGAACTCATTAGACCAGGCAACATTTTTCCAATCTTCTATTGACCAATTTTGGTGAACCTGTGCGAATTGTAGTCTCTGTTTCCTGTTCTTAGCTGACAGGAGTGGCACCTGGTGAGGTCTTCTGCTGCTGTAGCCCATCTGCTTCAAGATACGATGTGTTGTGCATTCAGAGATGGTATTCTGCATACCTTGGGTGTAACGAGTGGTTATTTGCGTTAAGGCCCGTACACACGGTGCAACGGTTGTACAACAACAGCTTGTTGTACGATCATCCGACCGTCAGTACGCGCGATTAGAACAGCCGACGTGTGACGGTCGTACAACAGGAGTTGAATGAGCAGACTAGAAAAATTTTGTTGTACAACAAGCGGTTGTACGACTGTTGTAAGGTGTGTACAGAGAAGTTGGGTCAACAAAACTTTACGTGCAAAAAACACATGCCCAGAAGTCAGGAACGCCCGGAAGTGTCCATTCTGGGAAACTTACATTCCTAATTCATAAAACACATGCACCTGAACTTCCTCTTTATACGCTCGTAGCACATCACCACGTTAGGCTTGGTCGTACGATCACTTAGTGCATGTCAGTACGCGAGACACAAGAGCCAACATACGGTTTTGGAAGTCTGGTCGTACGACCGTCGCACTGTGTGTACGAGGCTTAACTGTTGCCTTTCTATCATCTCAAACCAAACAAGGACAGAGGTGCTTCTAAGTGCAGACTGTAAAACATTTTAATAACATCTTTAAAATCTAGAGCATGGCAACTCACAAAGGCCTCTATTAAAAGTGCATGTAAGTGGTCCCAAGAGGGAACGTCAACAGCTCACCGCTTGTTGTGTGAACTGCACGCTCAGAAACGCGTTGCACTTTTGATGACGTCACGCCGCCGCGACACTCCACAGTGAGCTCCGATCGTCCAGTCCAGCGTCTTGCCGGCTACAGACCACAGATACATCTCCTGACTGTACTCGATGCTTCCTGGGGGGGACGGTGAGCTGTTGACGTTCCCTCTTGGGACCACTCACATGCACTTTTAATAGATGCCTTTGTGAGTTGCCATGCTCTAGATTTTAAAGATGTTATTAAAATGTTTTACAGCCTGCACTTAGAAGCACCTCTGTCCTTGTTTGTTTTTCACAGTGGCCAGCGGCTTCCCCACTAGAGTGCAGCTTCTACCTGTGGACTGGTGCTTCCCTCTCTGTTTCTCCCCTCCCCCTCCATTCCCTGTGCCTTATTACTGGTATTGTAAGTATTGGAGAGTTCCTTTCCACACTGTGCGCCTTTTTCCTTGTTATGTAGATATCATCTCAAACCAGTCTGTCCATTCTCCTCTGACATCAACAAGGCATTTTCGTTCACACAACTGCCGCTCACTGGATATTTTCTCTTTTTGGGACCATTCTCTGTAAACCTTAGAGATAGTTGTCTGTGAAAATCCCAGTAGATCCCCTTTCTTCCCCATTCTGATGCTCGGTTTGAACTTCAGCAAGTCATCTTCACCACATCTAGATGCCTAAATGCATTGAATTGCTGCCCTGTGATTGGCTGATTAACAATTTTTGATACCAAGCAATTGAACAGGTGTACCTAATAAAGTGGCCGGTTAGTGTATATGGACCTGAAACTAGAAGGCATCAAGCATTTTAAGTGTAGCAACCTCTAGTGTGTGCTAGAAGTAGTATAGGTTTTGTTAGTGTAGGTAAATTTAGTTAGCTCAGGGCTAAGTCTGAGCTGTGAATCTGGGTCAGGGTCCAGCGAGTCAGGTCTGGGTAACTCATCCTGACAGCTCCCCTGGTGACACCCCCTGTTTCTGGAACACTGGGGAATGTTCTAGAGCTAGTGGGCAGGAGGTTAGGAGGAGTTGCCTGGAATATTTATGAGGCCTTAGCCAATCCCCATTAGTGGGCTGGCAGGGGACAGAGTTTACCTCATTAGGAGACATGGCCATGCCAGCAGGGGCAGTCGGGTGGAAGATGGAGATACAGTGCTGAGGAGGCTGTTGGTGGCCCTCAAGGGTGCCCCCTGGTCTGGGGTGACCTTAGGCCGCGGCTCGGGTGCTGGAAGGATCCTGCTAAAACACACAGGAGGAAGCCCTTCCTGGAGGCATGGGAGCAAGAGAGAGAAGGAAGGGAGTAGATCAGCACTGCTAGAGACTAGCAAGGGGGGGGGACGACTGCCACATGTAGCCAGTCTCCCTGAAGACAGCGGTATGCTTAAGTCCTCTACCTTCCCTGGGAGATCTCCCGTGAGTCAGTTGGGTGGGCTGGTAATGAGTCAGTCTGGAGGACTGGTGTTGAGAAGTTGGACTGGAGGTCTAGTGAAAGGGGCTGCTACAGCTAGGAGGGCTGGCAGGGCCTGAAGAGGTGCTGCTGGGACCAGTGACCACAAGAAGGAAGTAATGTGAAAGTATAATCTGTGTCACTCTACTGTTCTACACTCAAAGGGGCTGTGGGATCCTGCCTGTAATGGGCCGCTGCAACATCTGACTGGAGTCTGTCAGATCATCACAGAGTGACGTAGCTGGAACAAGCAAATGAATGCGGGAGGAAGAAGTTGGAGTTGTATATAGAGCCTGTATATAGGAAGATGTCCCTGAAGATGTTGCCAAAGTTTTGTTGCTGAAGTCAAGTGAGCATCCCATAACTTCCCATATTCTATCCTGACTGTTCTCTGACTCTGGAGTGGCTGTGAAAATGTGGTGTGCCTGGCTGTGCAGGAGCGGGGGATCCAGTTTACTCCAGCTCCTTAGGGAGGGCACTACATAAGGGTAACTCCACTTTTGTTAAGGAAAAAAAGACATTCCACTCTGGGTGATCTATATATATTGCAGGGATTAAAAAACAAAACAAAAAAAACTGTGTTGCAAATTCTTACCTTTTTCTGTTTTGCGGAAATTACTGTTTGTTTCACTATGTCCTTTCCAGACTGATTCCTGAATGGAGGGTCTGTGTTTATTATAACCACCTGAACAAATGTCTAATGAGGAGAGCTGCAGTGTCCCTTTAGTAGACCAGCCTTAGGACCTTTTACACAGGCTTTCTGATCAGGTTTGCCCATCCGTTTGTAGGGGAACACATGATTGGGCAGATGTTGGCGCCTGCCTTTGTAGCCACCATGTTGGACACACATCTCCTGGCCAGATGCCCGCTCATGACATCCCTGACCAGAGGCCTTAATATTCAGAATAAAAGATTGTCCACACACAAATGCATTTTTAGCACTTTACTGTAACTTCCCATCTTCACAAAACTTCCTGTGACATTTCATTTAACATACTATCAAAATCTTCGGCACAGAACGCCATGAGCAAGGTTAACATTTTGTTACAGTCATTTCACCAGTGGCGGCCACTCCATTAGGGGCGCAGGGCACCACCCCCCTAATTCATGCGCTCGGACCCTAATCTACATGCAGGGCGCCAGACGCATGGATTTCAAAGGGGTTTTTAATTTTTTTTTAAGCAGATAATTAGAGCCAGAGGCTCTAATTGGCTTCTCCTCTGCACCCTGAGCCCACCCAGTTGTGTGACATTAGCGAATTAATATTCACTAATGTCTTCCTGTTTCTCCTCCTGGCCAGGAAGCGGGTCCTGAGGCCTGACCTGACCAATCGTGTCTCAGGACCTGCTTCCTGTTTGGCTGGGAGGAGAAGCAACAGCCTGGCACTCCCACGACAAGCAGGAACAAGCTGGAGTGAGGAGAAGCCTAAGTTAAGGCCACTGATCGCTGCCCTCCCATCCGTCTGGGGGCCGCGGTCAGTCGCGGTAGTGCGAGTGAGGGGGACAGGTTTGCTTGCTGTCCCCCCAAAAAATATTGAGCGCCACTGCATTTCACTGGGTGTATGTAAGGGTTTACAACCACTTTAATTGGTTGCTAAAAGTACATATCGCCAGCACATTGTGGATCGCCAAAATCAATGTTCAAACATTTATTTGAAAGGGTCACATCATGGTGGTAAGGTGCAACGATTCGGGGCTGCACAGGATTCCTTTGTCAGGCATGTGATCATCATCTACCCGGCCGTTTCCAGGAATGTGTGTAATGGGATTATTGTATGTTAATTGGTTGCTAGACTCAAGCACTTTCACATGCAAGATGGTCACAGGCTCCCCGACACCCCAAAGCCCGGAGTATTTTTGCAGTGGTAGCACTACAATAAAATGGACACAACTCTCCCATGTCTACTGAGTGTTTAACAGAGTGCTCCAATGTCATGTGACTATATCACATGATACTGGCTTGAACCTGCACAGGGACCCCAACCCTGAACTATATCTTCTGAAATTGGAATCAGGACCACCAGGTCATGAGATCTGATTTTTGAAGAAGAATTTATGGTACTTTCAAAAGTTCGCTTAATTAAGGCATCAGGGGTTCCTCTAGAAAATGTTGTGTTTATTGCGGTGCCTTGACTTCCCCTTAATGCAGTGGTTCTCAACTCCTGTCCTCGGGACCCACTAACAGGCCAGGTTTGCAGGATAACTGAAATACATCACAGGTGACATTATTTGCTGCTCAGTGATTGCAGTATTCT
>BLSH010198986.1:1224053-1236235 GCA_018402905.1 Glandirana rugosa | reverse complement strand
TGTGATCATCATCTACCCGGCCGTTTCCAGGAATGTGTGTAATGGGATTATTGTATGTTAATTGGTTGCTAGACTCAAGCACTTTCACATGCAAGATGGTCACAGGCTCCCCGACACCCCAAAGCCCGGAGTATTTTTGCAGTGGTAGCACTACAATAAAATGGACACAACTCTCCCATGTCTACTGAGTGTTTAACAGAGTGCTCCAATGTCATGTGACTATATCACATGATACTGGCTTGAACCTGCACAGGGACCCCAACCCTGAACTATATCTTCTGAAATTGGAATCAGGACCACCAGGTCATGAGATCTGATTTTTGAAGAAGAATTTATGGTACTTTCAAAAGTTCGCTTAATTAAGGCATCAGGGGTTCCTCTAGAAAATGTTGTGTTTATTGCGGTGCCTTGACTTCCCCTTAATGCAGTGGTTCTCAACTCCTGTCCTCGGGACCCACTAACAGGCCAGGTTTGCAGGATAACTGAAATACATCACAGGTGACATTATTTGCTGCTCAAGTGATTGCAGTAATCTAGTCTGCATCTCCCCAAGGCAATACTTAAAATCTGGCCTGTTGGTGGGTCCTGAGGACCGGAGTTGAGAACCACTGGCTTAATGCATTCCATAGAAAATAACGCACCGTTCATTTGGCTTATCTTTCAACTGCCTTTTTAGCAACTGCACTACCTGATACTTGTTAGAGGCTGTACCTGCCAACCAGTGTATGGAATGATATGCATTAATATCTAAATGTACATTTATATTTAATGTAAACGAATACATATTTATATTTGAATACAAATGTATCAAGCATTACTTTCAGGTTGACTTTCAGTATGAATACTGACTAAAATATGTAACAGGAACCTCATCTCTGCTAGCTGGTTATGGGGATTTTTTTGAAAGTTGCATTAGTATTTCCCATTTTTTAAAGCTTAACTCCAAACACTTACAATGATGAAATGCATATATGGAAGCTGTTTTACCCAAAGAATAAATACATTTACCCATCCTAGTCATTGACTTTGCTTTTCTTTCTTACAGCTTGGTCACCTCCTGTGATTGGACAGTGAAGGAGCAGTAGCAGACTGATGAGGTCATAGCCCCCATGTCAGTGGGATTCTTGTCTACACAGCAGAGCCCGATTAGCTCAGAATACTGCCCCTTCCTCTTCCATAGTTCTCAGAGGCGTAACTAGAACCTTCAGGGCCCCGGTGCAAGAAATTATGAAGGGCCCCCTGACCACTGGCCAGGGCCCTTCCCTCTTCCCACTGATGCTGGGGCCCTTTACTCCTATTGTGGGTCCCTTTATTACGGTACTGCAGTGGGGCCCTTTCACAAGCACACAGGGGCCCTGGGAACAGCAGAAGACAAGTAAACTGGATAGAGGAAAATGGAGGAGATTGGGTCCTCTAAATGCCACCCCCGCCATCCCTCCTATTCAGGTGTACAAGGGAGGCACATGGGCCCCCTGGACCATGGGGCCCGGTTGCAATTGCAACCCCTGCAACCCCTATCGTTACGCCCCTGATAGTTCTAAATTACAGGGAAATACAAGTGGATTGTAGGAAGACAGATTGGGGTACTTATGATATGATGTTGCATTTAAAAATAAATGAGGCAACTTAAAGCTGAAGTTTACTGATTTCTTTTTTTTTTTTTTTTTTTTTTATTAGCTCCTGGGATGGTACTTACATGAATGACCAGGGTTCTGTGTGCTGGTGACTGCTCTATTCCTTGAAATCTTCAGTTTTCTGCCCCCAAGGGACCCCTGCAGCTGTAATCTTCCAGTGCTGTAGGGGTTAATACGGCCAGCTTCACCTGTCACAGTCACTTGTCAAAAGTGCCTATTATGCCCGCCCTTTCCACCCGTCTCCTCCATTCATAGAAGCTGTATTATCAATTAAAAGCACTCTCTAAATGGAGGATGGGCAGATGAATAAAAGGTCCTCCTCCTTCGTTTATGTAGCGCCCTCCTAGTTTGGGTACTAGTGAGTGTATATAGTTTTTGGCTCTCTCTGCTTAACAGGAGAGCTGACAGGTACATTTATGTACTGTCTGCTTATCAGGGAGCCTGATTTGAGTAAGGTGTGCTCTTGTGCTGTTTCATATGGTCTGGGAAGGTTTTACCCTGTCCAGTAGTATGGGTCCCTATTGGACAGAGGGAGAAAACCTCAGCCAGTGACAGCAGGTGTATTTGGAGGTGGTTCTGACCAGCTAGCAGGGGAGTGGCGACCCACTGCATCTTGGGTGAACACCTTCATATAAAAAGTAGCACATGGGCTCAAGGTTAGGAGTCCCAGCCCACCCAAGCCTGAGGGGTGAGACACATGTTTAGCTCCTGGCTGCTAGGCCCGAGAGCCTATCCAGGAGGCTACTGGCTGCTAGGCTTAGTCGAGGCCTATCTGGATGCTGAAGCTGCAACCCACAGTTCTTTGAAAGTTGACAGAGGGAGGATGTCCTTGGATTCGGTTGGATACTGCAGTGGCAAAGTGTCGCTTGGAGGTTGGAACTTGGCAGAAAGGGCTACCGACTCTCCTAGGACATGGCGTGAGTACAGATCTGTGAGAGGATCCTTGAGACTGTGTTGCTAGAATTTCCCCTGCCCTCATATCAGCTTAATTGGGTGTGCCAGCTAGGAAGGAGACACTGGAGAGTGTCTTGAAGAACAGAGTCCAGCTTCTGTCCTTACTGCTTAACAAAGGACCTGTTCTGCTAAAGTCAGCCTGCTATAAAGTGCATTGGTAGTCTGCTACACTGAGTTAGAAAGGAGACACTGGCTAGTGTCTTGAAGAAACAAAGTCCTGCACGTCCTTTATTGCTTAAAGATGGACTTGTTTCACTGGAGTCAGTCTGCTGTGTGAAGCCACTGACCGCCTGTGGTATAGAGCCTAGGGAGAATTTGTCCTCAGTTACAGTCAGTTACTTGGAGTATCTCATACCTATCCTTCTCGTATCCAAGTTCAACAATAAAGCATTGAAAATTCATCCCCTAGACTGGTCATTGGAAATGAGCAGGATTGTGTGTGCACCTGGCTGTGTGAAAATGCCATAGTGACTGGCTGCAGGATAATCAGAGGGAGGCTCGAGAACAAATACAAATTTCATTAGGAGCTCCTTCGGGGTACCGCTACATGTGGGGGCTTGTCAGTCCGGTTTATCCCCTGAATCTATTGCAGCAATGGTTGTCACTAGCAACGGCCAGATAAAGTGTTTGAGAAAATGTCATATTGTTATGTCTTGCCGTGTGGATTGTGGGACCGCAATTGAAGAGAAAGTGTCCTGTGCTAATGTTTGCTCTACAGTGTTAATTGCAACCATTTTGTCAGAAAGTAGAGAAGGCAACGTTTATTCACGAGTTAAAATGGTGGCCGCGGAGGGCCATGCGCACACGTGTACTGTGCAAGTGAATGTCTGCTGCACAGTCACTAATAACAGGACACTTGCAGGCCACAATGGTGAAGATTGTAGAGCACTGGAGGTGGAGTGCTGCCTGTCTGTCTGCTTCACAGTAGCACCTATCGATGTTAGGCGGTGGTTGCGCAATAGCAGTGAAGGGGATAACTCGCAGCGTGGGAAAGAGCGTGCTAAAGAGACCCGCCAGAGGGGTGGAGTTTCCGCCAAGCAGTCAGTTAGTCTGGCGTGGGCGGAGTGTGCAGCTCCTTCGGGGGTACCTCTACATTTATAAAGTGCTTTTCATTGCGGGAACCAATAGTACGGCTTCTGTGAATGGAGGACAGGGGTGGAAAGGGCAGGCATAGTCGATACTTTTGACAAATGCCTATGACAGGTGGACGCACTTATATAAACCCCACAGCACTGGAAGATCACGAGGAGTATCTGGGGGGCAGAGGACGGAAAATTTCAAGGAACAGAGCGGACACTCGTCATTTATATAAGTAATGTTCCTTGTGCTGATTTAAAATAAATAAAAAAAAATATATCAGCTTTAACAAAGTGTTTGTGACACCTTTCTGGTGGTATGGTCCCTTTAAAAAGTCCTGAGCTTAAATCATGAATCCTTGCAACAATTTTGTTAAGACTTCTGACACATGTAACAGATTCAGGTAATTCGTATTTATGCCAATTTCACAATGGGTTTCTTGCTATTGCTGCAACACATTTTAAATGAATTACCACTGATTCATAGATAAGGGAAACTGGAGGTAATAAAGATCAACGCTATGTTAGTGTACATAGGCAAGCTAGAGTGCTCAGTGTGTATACATCTTTTCATGTGCCACCCTCTAATGTTGTCAGCTACACAGTGCCACTGGTTGCTGGGATGCTGCCAGCTATACAGCGTCACTGGTTGCTAGGATGCTGACAGCTGAACAGTGCCACTCATTGCTAGGATGCTCTTAGCCACACAGGGTCAAAGGTTGCTGGGACACTTTCAGCTACACAGCCAACAGCATCCTAGCAACCAGTGATGCTGTGTAGCCAACAGTGCCCTAGCAACCAATGATGTTGTGCAGCCCGGGGGCTAAACATGCTTTGAGGACGAAGTGTCTGAGGTATAGTCATTCTGGCCTCACTGTTGCATCCCCCCCCAATCATCCCTCCATGCGATAAATTCATGTATCTGTTCTCTAAATGCACATAAATCTGTCACAGGCACCAACATTTGTCAGAGAGAAAACACAATTCTAGAGTGTATGCAATGTTTTTTGAGGGGATGCATAACAGCATTTAGAAAAGATGAATCCTAGGAAAGTAAGTAAAAGTATGACTTGCAAGGGGATCGCCTATTATCGATGGCTTAGCACCTTTCCTCACTCACAGCTCCATTTTCCTTGTATGCACTGCAGTATTAACATTCCAGTGAAACTGCCAGCTTGCTAGGGGACTTCCTGTGCTTTTGACAGCCACTGACCCCTCAGTCTAGAACCTCTAGAACCTCTTTTTTGTCCTAAACACGGAGCATACACCTCTGGCACCACCCCCAGGATATCCACATGTGACAAGCTAGTGATGTGCTGGCCCAATCTTTCTCTTTCTTTTTACCAGGATAGCAGAAGCCGGGGAATCTGTCCTGTGTTCATGACTTAACAGTAAAAACCTATGGTTACTGCAAGAATAAGTCCTATACAAAATGATGCAGCCATACATAGCTAATGATAGTACCTTTATTATAGCAACTGCATTGTCCCAGTTTTTAATTTCTGGAGAATGAACACTTGTTTTGACATCTTATATGCAGGTTTAATCTGTATATCTACAGTATCTCACAAAAGTGAGTACACCCCTCACATTTTTGTAAATATTTTATTCTATCTTTTCATGTGACAACACTGAAGAAATGACACTTTGTTACAATGTAAAGTAGTGAGTGTACAGCTTGTATAACAGTGTAAATTTTCTGTCCCCTCAAAATAACTCAACACACAGCCATTAATGTCTAAACCGCTGGCAACAAAAATGAGTACACCCCTAGGTGAAAATGTCCAAATTGGGCCCAAAGTGTCAATATTTTGTGTGGCCATTATTTTCCAGCACTGCCTTAACCCTCTTGGGCATGGAGTTCACCAGAGCTTCACAGGTTGCCACTCGAGTCATCTTTAACTCTTCCATGACGACATCACAGAGCTGGTGGATGTTAAAGACCTTGCGCTTCTCCACCTTCCATTTGAGGATGCCCCACAGATGCTCAATAGGGTTCAGGTCTGGAGACATGCTTGGCCAGCCCATCACCCTCAGCTTCTTTAGCAAGGCAGTGGACCTCTTGGAGGTGTGTTTCGGGTTGTTATCATGAGTCTCTGAAGGGACGGAATCATGCTCTGCTTCAGTATGTCACAGTACATGTTGGCATTCATGGTTCCCTCAATGAACTGTAGCTCCCGAGTGCCAGCAGTACTTATGCAGCCCCAGACCATGACACTCCCACCACCATGCTTGACTGTAGGCAAGACACACTTGTCTTTGTACTCCTCACCTGGTTGCCGCCACACACGCTTGACACCATCTGAACCAAATAAGTTTATCTTGGTCTCATCAGACCACAGGACATGGCTTAAGTAATCCATGTCCTTAGTCTGCTTGTCTTCAGCAAACTGTTTGCAATCTTTAGACGAGGCTTCCTTGTGGGACAGCAGCCATGTAGACCAATTTGATGTAGTGTGCGGCGTATTGTCTGAGCACCGACAGGCTGACAGCACCCCTTCATCCTCTGCAGCAATGCTGGCAGCACTCATACGTCTATTTCCCAAAGACAACCTCTGGATATGACGCTGAGCACGTGCACTCAACTTCTTTGGTCAACCATGGCGAGGCCTGTTCTGAGTGGAACCTGCCCTGTTAAACCGCTGTATGGTCGTGGTAACCATGCTGCAGCTCAGTTTCAGGGTCTTGGCAGTCTTCTTATAGCCTAGGCAATATTTATGTAGAGCAACAATTCTTTTTTTCAGATCCTCGGAGAGTTCTTTGCCATGAGGTGCCATGTTAAAATCTCAGTGACCAGTATGAGAGAGTGAGAGCGATAACACCAAGTAGGGATAACACTTGAAATCTTGTAACACTAACAAGTCACATTACACCGGGGAGGTAAAGTGGCTAATTGGCCCCAATTTGGACATTTTTCCCTTAGGGGTATACTCAGTTTTGTTTTTTTTAATGAAGTGGATATGTCACTACTCAGTCAATCTTTTTGAATGGTGTCTCCCAGGAGAATAGGACAATTGTCTAATTTTTAGTAGGGTGTGTCATAAAGTAATTATTTAATTAAATATTAGTATTATTTAAATAAAGTATTTTGGATATTTTTGAGTGTGATTTATATAACCCATAATTTATCCTTTTCTTTTGACATATGATCATGTATTCTTTGTGCAAAAAAGACAACCTACCATTATTTTTTGCGCAGAAACAACGATATATCTATATTCAGTTCAGTTCAGCTCTAAAGCCCAAGTAACTTCCTTATACGCCATGTATAGATGGGAATTTCACAATGATTCATGTGTTCGTAGTGGCCAGTTGTGCCCACATACATTTCCTGTTTTTTTTTTTTTTTTTTTTAGTTTTTAGTTTTTCTTTTAGCACACGTAAAATAATACTTTGGCTTTACAAACAATTCCCTAAACAATGTAGAGTATATTTTCGTTTGCCTTCATCAATGCAAGTTCCTAATATCTGTCTCTAATTCTTGTTCTTCAGAAGATTTTTTTTCAATTTTTGTAAAACCTTCAAAGACCCTGTTTTTTTTCATTTTTATTTTACTATCCTTTGTTTTTTCCTTCAGATTGATCATGTTTGCCAAAATTGTTACATTGCTTTTCAGCTGTGCCAACATTTTTGTCTCAGGCAAAGAATGTGGATGGAGAAACAGAATATTTTTTGGTTTACTTTGCCTCCTTCTTGGAATAACAGTGAGTGCTTTTTTGATTTTGGTTTTGGTGCTCTCGAAGGTTGGAGTTGGACTGGTTAACTTAAGCATCACTTTTTCCTTTGGTATTTTAGTATTTGTTCTTGCCTGTGTGTCTAAGTCGGTGCGTTGTATGAGCATCTTGTTCCTCTTGGCATGCGGCATGAGAGAAGGCAGAAATGTACTCATCACCATTGGAACCAGCATAGTCATCTTTAATAATGTAAGAAATATCTTGGGAAACCTAAAAATTGTGGCAGAGAGCATCATTTGCAACCTAGAAGCCAAGCGCGTTTCTCTAAAAGTTGTACCTTTTGATTTTTACTCCAATTTGCTTTCTACGATATATGTCAATGCAAAAAAACAATTTTTCAACCCATTTACAGATGTCGTGGACCTGTCTGATGATTTTCAATGTAAAATAAGGATTTCGGATCACAAACTTAATGTTATGCTTAATGAAACAAAAGCACAGCTGCAAACTGTGTCTTTGAGTGTTTCTTTGGCATTCGATATTATGACATTTGTCGGCCGCATCGTTTTTCTCATTGGAGGGATTTCCATCATCCTGGTTGGAACCTGGATCTTTTTTAAAAAATTCTTGATCCTAAACAAAGCCAATAACTCGTATATTACAAAGGCATTTGTGCAGTTTGATGAGGAACAGCAAAACACCTTGCGTGTTCTGCCTCTCAGTAGGAAGGAGCAGAAAAAGTACATCCAAATTCCCAGTCTAAGAACCTCAGATAAACAAAAGAAGAACGTGGCTCTGTATTTCCTTCCCATCATGACAAATATTTTGATTTGGACTTTAATTTCCTTTTTAGATTTTATGCTTTACTGGCTGATTCTTACTGTAAGGAAACACCTAAAAAGTTTGGACATGGCATTAGTTCCAATAACCATGACCTTTTCTGTAAGTATTCAAACCAGAAGTGTCATATTAAAAGTAATTTTTATCAAAGTATGTTTTCTTTTGGGACAAGACACTGTCAAATGTTTCGGCCACATGTGACCGCTAAGTGTAAATGCATTTTTACAAAAGATTTAAAAAAAAATAAGTTTATGATTTTGTGTTGGGTCGCATTCATAGCCATCTTGGGCCATGTGTTGGGCACCCCTGCTTTAGCACATGAAATCAGAGTAAAAACAAAATAATAAGGGCTGGGTGATTTTTTTGCAAGTAGTAATATCTAAAGTCATAATTACTAAAAGACTAATAAGCAGTCCTTTGGTCCAGGGAATAGATTTTACAGCCCTTTGTGAGTCAGAAGGATTTACCCCCCCATTGTGTGTGGCAAAATTGGCAACATTCCTCCAGGGGGTTTCCTTTTGCCTTTGGATCTGGTGGGCACAAGTCTTTTTCCAAAAATAACTGTGTAACAATAAGATTCTATACTAAATGCATTGTGGGAGATTAGCTTGTGGGGATCACTTTTCAGAGGAAAAGATTCAGCGTGGAGGTCAGTATCTTTAAAATCTGGCGGTTTGCCAGGTTTATTATTACAGGTTTGCAAGTTAAAAACACAAAAAAAAAAAACAGAAAACAAAAGCTTGCAATCCGGCGCTAAACTAAACAATCAGGTTCCTCTCTGTACAGTGTGGGGATGTCACTGACACCCACAAAACAGTGCAAACCTTGATCTTTGACTCCAAATTAGCAGGCAGAGCTCACTCAGTTTTCTCCCCCTGAGATCCAGGATAGAGCTCTCCTCTGTTCTCTTCCTGATCATTAAATGCAGGTGGAGAGGGGTTTGAGTGGACCAGAAAGTCCGGGCCGGAACTGGCTCTCACTAGTCGCCTCAACATGATCGCATGCGAAGTGACAAGCATTGCCCATCAGTTATTGTACCTCACATAACATCACAGTATTTATCAATGAATCTGTTTAGTAATATAGCAAGGCATCTGAGGTCCAATAGGGTCACTAAATCCAATAATGAGGCCCCACACACTGGATAGACTGGATTGCACATGTTTAAGCAAACAAACAAAACCAAAAAATTGGTTGATTTGTCTGATTTACAAATGTATTTGCTGGTTGCTACAAATCATCAATGCACTTTCACAGCCTTATTAGATCAACCTATACTGTATAGGTCTATTTAAAATGAATTCTATATTATACTACATAAGAATTATACCCTGTTGGATAGAGCATAGATATATAGCTAGAATATATCATGCAAGCGATACTAGCCACAATTTTCTCAAACAGTGATGTTTCTTTGGTCTTGGTACTAGGGAAAGAAAGCCCTTTGTAGATTACCAACTGAGCTCAAGGCATATAGCACTATACCATGGAAGAGGGGGAGTGACATGCTTACCCGTATGCTTACCTAGTCTGCTAAATGCCCTGTATATTTCTTGTCTCTCACCAGCGGAATGAAGCATTGTGAGAGCAAGGAATGGTGAGTATATGAGGATGGTAAGAGTAGGAGCTAAATTACCCTTTTACTTTTGCCCTGCATGGGTGAAGAAAAGGGTCTCTTTAATGGTCTGTGTTGATGGGCTTTTTTTCGTGTCAGAACTGACTTTTGCTCATGTCACAATTGCTTTTGTACTTATATAAGTCAAAGATGATTGCAAAAGCAGCTCAAAGGAGGTTGCTGAAGTTCAAAAGATGTTCAAATTTGCCTGCCAATGATCTCAGAATGCACAAGTGGAATGCACCTGAAAGCAAACTGTATTTGCTCATCAAGACTAGCCCAAAGCCCGTCAACACAAGTCCTAACAATGATGTAAAGTGTGCAAGTGTGCAAAATATTATTTATACTTAAATTGTCCATTTTTGTTCCTGTCTTAAAAGCACACTCATATGGACCTTAAAGACGTGTTCAATTTAAGAAGGGCTAACACACACCACAGCAGCTTGAATATCACCCTGTTTGAACCTCAGTGTGCCCCGAAACCAGAGCTCTCCCTTACTGCCTCGTGGATCCCATTGACCATATTAATCGGAGTACTAGTCTTCTTTGGTTTATTCTCCACTTTCCTGATACAAATTAAATTATTGGTGATGGCTTCCTTCTACCCATCCAAAGAGTTTGAGAGAGTCCATTACCTTCATCAGAAGATACTGGAGGAAAGGTCACAGGAAACACTAGCCAGCAAATTAAATCAAACTCTCAGGAACATTCTGGCACAGGTAAGATACAGCTAATATTTTATTCAGGGATGTGAGCACTTTGAGAATTTGACTAAAGCATATCAAATAATCAGATATCGGAACAAGTATGCAGATAGAGAGTTTTTAGTAGAATGATTTTTTGACTTGCATACTAGTTTCAGATCAACTCAGTATAAAAAGTATTAGTAGAAAATGCAATAAAAGCACCATACCAATTGAGTCCAAAAAGATTTTTAAGATTTTTAATTACTCCATATTGGAGTAACCTAATATAAAATATTTAATGCATGGTTTTGTTGGCTTTGAGCTCCTCCATTTGCAAGGTTTAAAAGCTGGAATCGTAGGACTCCCCCGATTCCTGGTTTTTAAGCCCTCAGCAAGGTTGATCCTCTTATCCTCCTAAACGCATTAGCCATTTTATGTTACCCTAATATGATGAAAATAAAAATCTTCTTGGACTCTACAATAAATGGTGGTGTGCTGTTATTGCATTCTCTACTTTTGGACTCCACCTGGGGTGCCCTTGGTGGTCCCTTGGTTTGAGAACAGCCTAAACAGAGCCAGTGAGCTTTGGAAATCAAACTTAGCCATGTTGGACCATGGTATCAGAAAGTCCAGAACTTCATTGTTCATAAATCTTGCATTTTCGGTAGTAGGTCTTTGCTGACAAGTTTACAATGAATTTTACCAGTGAAGCCATGAAAAAAGCAATGCATGGCAGGGATTGCTATACGTTTTGGGGCCCAGGGTTCTTTTTCAGTTTCCACTGATGAAGTCACATGGACAAGCCTCAGTACACAGTAGTCACTCCCTTGTTATAAAATCTCAGTACTGTAAAAAAGTTTTAAAGTATTCTCTTTTATCAAGATGTTTACTGATAAAAAAAATATATAAATGTATTTTGTTTTACAGGCTAATTTCTGGTTCCCAATTTTAACAAGGAAACATTATGTGAACAGCTAATGGACTGAGAGATTAACTCTTTGCTATACAGCAACTGTGGTTTATTTTAAAATAAAACTGTGGTCACTGATATTAAAGTATGTCTTGGCCGATCCTACTGCTACTTTGATCAAAACCAATACGCAAGGCTTTGATGTTGGATGTCACTGTGGACTGCTATCAATCAAATGTTCCAGAGCATTTAAAAAAAATTGGCTTGGGTCATTATAATAAACTCCTTTTTACAGCAAGTGGAGTAATGTAAAATACAGGTATGCACCAGACTGGGATATGTTATTTCTTGTTCACATGTGCATAAAAACGTATGAAACTCGTGTGCATTTATACATGTTTAGATGCATTTTATATGGGTTTTTGTGTGCATTGATGGGTGTGTTTTTTTTACTGTTTCCTGAGTCATCACATTACTACTTTTACTTGTGTTGCATTTATGTGCACTTACATGTGTGTTGTGTTGTGTTGTGTAAAATTGCATATGTGTTGAAGGAGCCTTGTACGTGGACAGGAGTTATCCTTGCAGCTAAAGAGTACAATTAGGGCCAGGACAAGAGGTGGGCGGGAGGGGTCGCTGCCCTGGGCGCAATGGTTTACGGTAGGGTTAGGGTGCCTTTCTTCTGTTACAAGGCTGACAGGAGCAGTGACAGAGGCAATTATTTTGACAAAAAAGTGACTGCTGGGTGTATTATCCCCTAAGCTTGCACATCATGGGGGGGGGGGGGGGGGGG
>BLSH010198986.1:1208920-1219067 GCA_018402905.1 Glandirana rugosa | reverse complement strand
TCTGTAACGCAAAAATGCTAACCTGTAGAATTTTTAAACGTCGCCAATGGAGATTTTTATGTTGCAAAGTTTGTCGCCATTCCGCGAGCGGACGCAATTTTGAAGCATGACATGTTGGGTATCATTTTACTCGGCATAACATTATCTTTCACAATATGAAAAAAAATTGACCTAACTTTACTGTTGTCTTATTTTTTAACTCAAAAAACTGAATTTTTTCAAAAAAAATCGCGCTTTTAAGACCGCTGCGCAAATACGGTGTGACATAAAGTTTTGCAATGGCCGCCATTTTATTCTCTAGGGTCTTAGAAAAAAAAAAATATAATGTTTGGGGGTTCTAAGTAATTTTATAGCAAAAAAAACTGTTTTTAGCTGATAACCTCCAAACTCCAAAATGAGGCTCGGTCTTAAAGTGGTTAAATCTGAACTCCATCTAATACTTTATAACCAGTTATAGCAACAGTTTTTCTCCTTTTTGGGATAAAGGTAAATAAATAAAAGCTGATCATTGTAAGCATCCCTGTCAGTGGTATAAATGGATTGTCTCAATACTCTTAACTGATATATTTTGCAGGAGAGGCTTGTTCTGTTAAAGGAAGTTTAACAGACTTACTGGCTGGATCACAAGGTAAAAATAAAGGAAATAAAACAAAAAAAAAATAAATAAAACTAATGCAGCAGGATTGGTAAGCTGCAGTATATTACATTTCTGTTTATGGGTTTAATACCACTTTAAGCCTATTTAACTATGTATATATTTATTTTTGCATACAATGTGCAGTATGACATATAACTTGGCTAGTCACTGTGTGTAAAGGTTTCTGTGCTACTAATGGAAGTTTTTACACCCACACAAGCAGTGACACACTCACCTACACTTCCTCTTTTGTAAAACGGAGCATGCACTGATTCAAGGACTTTGGGCTACGTAAAGAGGAACTAGAGTATTCTCTTTTATTCAGGATGTATACAAAAATGGAATTGGTGTATTGTAAATGAGTAAAGTAATAAAATGTTATCAACACATGTTAATGTTTTTAAAATCATATTTTTCTTTTTAGTTTTTGATTATACAGGTGCATCACATAAAACCAGAATATCATCAAAAATGTAATTTATTTCAGTATTTTAACTCAAAAAGCAAAACTCATATATAGTGTGATTCATAAACATAAAGATATTTTATGTTATCCGTAACAGAATTATAGGGGAATGCTTCAAGTTATTTAGAGAGAGTCACGGATGTTCTATGTGTGCACCCTTAGTCACATGACACACATCGAGCCGGTAATCCATTTCCACCCAAACGTGAGTTAAAGCGGAGTTCCACCTACATTTTTCACTCCTCACCATGCAGCACTTGTGTGCATTCTTAAAATGAATTAGCAATTTATTTATTTTTTTCTGTTCACTTTAATGATTTAAGTCTATATCTAATTCTACTTCCTCCTTTAGGGGTCGCGGTGCCGTACGTAATTTCCGGTTTTGCATTGGCTCCTGGGAGATCTTGGTAAGCTAACATTGGCGTCTATGGAAAATCTTGGTCAGCTTGACATGGCACGGCTCCAGTAACATGTCAAGCTGACCAAGATTTTCCATAGAAGCCAATGTTAAAAGTTATTCAAGCTGTGCCATGTCAAGCTGACCATGATTGCACCGCACTGTACATGTGCGAGATGGGCAGGCGCATGCTGGTTAGCCAGCATGCACGGAATTCAGGAAGAAGGACACTGCGGTTTCACATGCCCACACTGGAGATGGCCGCTCTGTGCAGGAACTTCACAAAGTAAGAAAACGATGCTGCACAAATAGAAAACTGGGCATAGTCTACAGCATACCTTTGTTACATTGCACAAGGCATGAGTATTCTAGGGGTATTTTTATCTTAAAAGTCATATTTCAGCCGGAACTCCGCTTTGAGATATCTGAATCAAGTGCAGTGATAGTGGCTGTGATACGCTGTTTCAGCTACGCTAGATCAACTGGAAGGGAAAGGGGCGAATACCTTGTTCTTTACTTTCTCCCACAGGAAAAAGTCACAAAGTGTTAAGTCTGGACTTCTGGGTGGCCATTGGGTCAGTGGCATGTTGTAGTCCGCGGCTCATCCAATCCATCGGTGAGGAAGATGTACATCGAGGTAATCTTGCACGTCACCTAAACAGTGTGGTGGTGCACCATCCAATTGGAGAATAAAGTTGTCACTGTCGTCCTGCAACTGTGGCATCAACCAAAAGACTTAACATACCCAGAAAAGAGCCTCCCGTGACAGTTTTCTCGTGAAAAAAGGAGAGCAGTACACTTTCTTTTTGGACACAGCACATAACACATTTACCTTAGGGGAATCTCACACATTTTGCATTGTAAATCTGGGACTTTCCGTTCCCCAAAAGTGAGCATTTTGCTTGTTTACCTGACCACTCTGAAATGTAGCTTCATCGGTGAAAACTAAGTTGTCATTTTCAAAACGGTGCTGCATTTTGGCACATGATTCAAAGTGCTTTGTCTTGTCAAGGTCCTTGAGATCTTGCAACATATGTACTTTGTATGGAATCATTTTCAGCTTTTATCTCAAAATTCTCCAGACAGTGAAATTTGCACTTCACTACCCTCCGCGTTGATTTTCCCGGGCTTCGTTGCATGACGGTGCAAACACTATCGTCAACTTCTTCTGATACATGCGGTTGTGCAGGACTTTTGAGTTTGCACAAACAGCCGTAGTTTCATTTTTTTTATGCCAATCATAGATAGATTTTCAAAAATGCCATTGCACAACAGTTACAGATTCTGTCTTGTTCAATTCAAGAACACAAAATGCCTTCTCCACTGCAGACTCTGTCATTTAGACTGACTAGTCATGTGACACGTGTCTCAGTAGCGGGACACAAACTTTATGAGTACATCTACCTAACGGTTCGCAGTTGTGGTCAGTGCCTTCAACTGTTACTGTTTTACAGCATCTGGAAACTGTATACTTCTTTATGAATCCCCTGTATTTTATATAGATGTGTTACACACAGAGTGATATATTTCAAGCATTTCTTTCCTTTAATTTTGATGATTATGGCTTACAGCTAGTGAAAACCCAAAATTTAGTATTTCAGAAAACCATGTTTTGGTACTTTTGGCAGTGTGGGCAGGTGCCAAGTCCTGCTGGAAAATGAAATCAGCATCTCCATAAAGCTGGTAAGCAGAGGGAAGCATGAAGTGCTCTAGAATTTCCTGGTAGAGGGCTGCGTTGACTTTGGACTTGATAAAACATAGAGGACCAACACCAGCAGATGACATGGCTCCCCAAATCATCACTGACTGTGGAAACTTCACACTGGACCTCATGCAACTTGGATTCTGTGCCTCTCTACCCTTCCTCCAGACTCTGGGACCTTGATTTTCAAATGAAATGCAACATTTTCCACGGTCCATGATGATTTGGGGAGCAATGTCATTTGCTGGTGTTGGTCCACTCTGTTTTATCAAGTCCAAAGTCATTCTAGAGCACTTCATGTTTCCCTCTGCTGACCAGTTTTATGGAGATGCTAATTTCATTTTCCAGCACATGCTCACTTGGCACATGCCCACACTACCAAAAGTACCAATACCTGTACCAATACTGCAACTCCCTCCTCACTGGCCTAACTTTAAATAGACTATGCCCCCTCCAGTCCATCATGAATGCCTCTGCCAGACTCATCCACCTTACAAACTGTTCAGTGTCTGCCACCCCTCTCTGCCAATCCCTCCATGGGCTGCCACTCACCCAACGAATTAAATTCAAAATACTAACAATGAGCTACAAAGCCATCCACAACTCTGCTCCCAGCTACATCACCAGCCTAGTCTCAAAATACCAACTGTCCTCTTCGCTCCTTCCAAGACCTCCTGCTCTCCAGCTCCCTCATCACCTCCTCTCATATTCACCTCCAAGATGTCTCCTGAGCCTCTCCCATCCTCTGGAACTTTCTACCCCAATCTGTCAGACTGTCCCAAAATCTATCCACCTTCAGGTGATCCCTGAAAACCTTTCTCTTCAGGGAAGCCTATCCTGCCACCACCTACTGTAACAACTATACTTCTTATTTTCTCAATCAGCTCATCCCCCACAGTTATTACCCTTTCATATCATTTAACCCTCCCTCCTAGATTGTAAGCTCTAACGAGCAGAGCCCTCTGAATCCTCCTGTATGGAATTGTATTGTAATTGTAGTGTCTGTCCTAATATTGTAAAGTGCTGCGCAAACTGTCGGCGCTATATAAATCCTGTATAATATTAATAATACCTGGTTTAATGATCATTTTCAGGGTCTTGGCAATCTTCTTATAGGCTAGGCCATCTTTATTTAGAATGGGTGAAAATTAAAAGATTAAACCTGTGCAACAGATAATGTAAAAAATGTCTAAGGTGCTACTGGTTGTAAAGACAAAAAGTCCAATAGTGATTCAAATCGCTATTAAATCTCGCTCACAAAGAAGTGCCACACTTATTCCAAAAATGTGGAGCAATAACTGATAAAATTAAAGTGCAAGTGTGCAATAGTAACAGAAGTGCAAGTGAATCATAAGTGCAAATAGCAAATAAATGCAAACAACATCATAGTGCAAAACCAGCAAGTAGCAGCAAACAGTATATGACACTATTGATGATAAAATGCAAAATGATTCAAAAATTCATCAGTTTGTATAATGGTGTAAATTCATACATGTAAGATACAAAAAGGAAATTCAACAGTCCATTGATAAATAAGGACAAAGATGCTTGGGTTGACAGTAGATTCTCCAGTAGGGAGTATAGGGTGATGCAGAATCCTCCACCAGAAAAGGAAAACAGTCACACACCCTACTTACCAGACTCCCAGGATCTCCGTTACAGAGATCAAGCAGGCATGGGAACAGAGTAGTCAACCAGGCACAAATGTCCACCAATAAATATTGCAAACAGTTAGTACCAGGTGTCCTCATGTAATTCGACCTCATCTAAAACAAATATACCACATAGCGTAGTACTGCATACCAAGAATAATTTATTGAAACTTAATGCACTTACATCACTCAAGTAGTATAAGGCAAGACTTCAACTGGGGCATGTAAGACAAAACGCGTCAGTTGAAGATAGCCTGCTCTGGTCCATTGCGCCCATTTATACATTGGAATTCCATGTTGCCTTATACTACTTGAGTGATGTAAGTGCATTATATTTCAATAAATTATCCTTGGTATACAGTACTACGCTATGTGGTATATTTGTTTTATATAAGGTCGAATTACATGAGGACACCTGGTACTAACTGGTGAATGACCTATGTGATGAAGTCCCAATGAACCGTATTCATTGGTGATGGAGAAAAGGATGGAATAGTGACTGGATGAGTGTCCTGGTGTGAGGCTCCTTCCTATCGTACTGTACAATTCCGAGAGACCCAGGGTTCACCATCATTATCTATTGTTTACGCTTGAATTTACTGCTGGAGGATCACTGTGCGGTGGATGTGAAAACACTACTCACAAGATTTTTAAGAATTTATATGGACTCTTATTGTATATGGATGTTCACTTTAATTGCACCCTAATATTTTTTGCACTTTAACATTCGAGCACTTTAACTACTTTATATATATTTTTCAATTATGTGTGGGTTCCTTATGGTATCCGCACTATAGGTTTAAGTACCAAGCCAACAACCTCAGCGCTGCACATTTTTAAAATTTATTGTATATGTTCACAATTTTTGTTAAAATTGTTGTGCTGGCTGCTTCCACATAATTTAGGTAGCGCAGTAACTTCACTTGAATTTTGTATGGACTGGAGGGACCACCTGGCTTGGAGAGAGACTGTCACTGTGACTCAGAAGGGGACGTGTCGTGTCATTGAGGTCTCATCATCAAACTTTGCTGCTGCACATTGCTGTCAGTGTCAATGTGAGAGTCAATTTCCTGTGTATGCCGCCCATTCTAATTTTTTGCCCTCTTAACCACTTCAGCCCCGGAAGGATTTTCAGCTTTAGGACCGGAGCCCTTTTTGCGATTCGGCGCTGCGTCGCTTTAACTGACAATTGCGCGGTCGTGCGGCGTTGTACCCAAACGAAATTTGCATCCTTTTTTTTCCCACAAATAGAGCTTTCTTTTGGTGGTATTTGATCACCTCTGCGTCATTTCTGATCGCCGCTATAAACAAAAGAAGAGCAACAATTTTGCAAAAAAACCCAAATTTCTTACTTTTTCCTAAAATACAAATCCAAAAAAAAAATATAAAAAAACATTTTTTTTCACCGTTTTTGGCCGATTTATATTCTTCCTCATATTTGCGATAAAAAAAATCGCAATCGGCGTTTATTGATTGGTTTGCGCAAAAGTGGTCGCGTTTACGGATGATGAGAATTCATTTTTGGGGTTTTTATTTTTTTTTTATTTTTTACTAATAATGGCGGCTATCTGCGATTTTTTGCGGTACTGCGATATTTCAGCGGACATGTCGGACCATTTTGACACTTTTTTGGGACCATTGGCATTTATACAGCGATCAGTGCTATAAAAATGCACTGATTACTGTGTAAATGATATTGGCAGTGAAGGGGTTAACCTGCAGGGGGCACTCTAAGGGTTAACTGTGTTCCCTGGGCGTGTTCTTACTGTATGGGGGACTGCCTATCTGGGGAAGGGAAGTGGTCACAGCCTTCACGTAAAGGAAGGCTGTGATCACAGCCCTTCCCCCTCACACAGAGCGGAGGTCCGTGTTTACATACACAGACCTCCGCTCACTCGCTCCGGGGGGGGGGCCATCGCGGGCAGCCGGCGGCAATCGAAGCCACCGCACCCGCTCCCTGGCCCCCCCTGGACACAGTGAGCGCGCGGGCGCGCCTCCAGCGGCGCGCGCTCACTAAACTCGTTCCCGCAGCCGCCGTCGTATGACGGCGATTTGCGGGAACGAGCCACTTTGCCGCCGTCAGATGCCGATCGGCGGTCGGCAAGTGGTTAAATCCTGTCCCTGAGCTACTTACTATATAGAAAAAAAATAATAAATATTTATTTTGCCTTAATATCTACCTTAAATCACATTGCTAATTGCATATTGTACTTGTTTGTAGCCTAAACACTGAAATTTGCACTAAAAACTGTAATGTTGTAACTTTTGGAAATGCCAGTAAAAACTTGGCTGTGCCAGTAAATTTTTGGCATAGTGTCAGTAAATTTCAATGTGGTAGGTTGGCAACACTGGCTCTTCCCCTTGTATCTCTTTCACCCTCATTTATATTAACACCATTTTATATATTGCATAGGGCGTATAGGACTCCAGAATGTTTGTTCAATATTGGGGTAACAACTGACTCAGTTTGCTCTAGATGAGGCAATCCGGGGTCACTGATACATTTACTATGGCGCTGCCCAAAACTTCAGAGGTAATGGGCGGAGGTTGTGGGTGCACTTAATGGGATCTTAGATTTGAATCTTTCAGTGGATCCCTTAACCACTTCAGCCCCGGAAGGATTTACCCCCTTCCTGACCAGAGCACTTTTTGCGATTCGGCACTGCGTCACTTTAACTGACAATTGTGCAGTCATGCGAAGTTGTACCCAAACAAAATTGATGTCCTTTTGTACCCATAAATAGAGCTTTCTTTTGGTGGTATTTGATTACCTCTGCGGTTTTTATTTTTGCGCTATAAACAAACAAAGAGCAACAATTTAGAAAAAAAAACAATATTTTTTACTTCTTGCTATAATACATATCCAAAAAAATATATAAAAAAACTAATTTATTGATCAGTCTTGGCCAAAATATATTCTTCTACATATCCTTGGTGAATAAAATCGCAAAAAGTGTTTATTGATTGGTTTACGTAAAAGTTATTGCATCTACAAACTATGAGAATTGATTTATGGCATTTTTATTATTATTATTTTTTTACTAGTAAAGGCAGCGATCTGTGATTTTGCGGCGGACAGATTGGACACTTTTTTGGGATCAATGACATTTATACAGCGCTCAGAGCTTCACATAGACACTGATTACTGTATAAATGTCACTGGCAGGGAAGGGGTTAAACTATAGGGGGCAATTAATGGGGTTAAGTGTGTTCCCTCACTGTGTTCTAACTGTGTGGGGGCTGGGCTGGCAGGGACATGACAGATCTAACTGTTCCCGATTACAGGGATCAGTAGATCACTGTCATGTCCCCTGACAGAACCTGAAACTGCCATGTTTACATTGGCGGGTCCCCGTTCTGGCTCTGTATTAGGTGATCGTGGGTCACCGGCGGACATCAAGTCCGCCCGACCCGCGACCACACTCACCCAGCATGCGGCGGGCACGAGAGACCGCAACTGCGGCTGTGCGAAACGCTATAGACAGCGATTTACGCAGCGGAGCCACTTTGCCACCGTTTATCTACGTGAGGTGGTCGGTAAGTGTTTAATATTTCTACTGGGCTATCTTGATAGCTCTGTGCTTAACCAGTTCCCGACCGCTGTATGCAGAATGACAGTCGGTAAGTAGTTCAGTTATCCTGACTGGGCATCATATGACGTCCTCAGGGTAACATGCCAGCGATCGGTGGTGTGGGGGTTCAGTCTGACCCCCCGCATTACCGATCTCTGTAAAGCGCTTACATCTGCAGCACTTTGCCATGTGATCAGCCGTGACCAATCACGGCTGGTCACAGTGTAACACAGGAAAGCCGTTTATCGGCTTTTCCTGTACTCGAGTCTGCAGACCTGAGCAGTGGAGAGTCGATCTGCTACTTTCCTCACGGGGGGGGGGGTTGTGCTGATGGTTTATCAGCACAGCCCCCCCTAGGCTTGCCACACTAGACCACCAGGGAGCCTGCCCAGGGACCACCAGGAATGTGCCCACCCAGGACCACCAGGTAGCCGACCAGGGACATAGTGCCCAATATGAATGGCACTCAGTGCCACCTTAAGATGCCACCCTAGACCACCAGGGAATGGGCCCCTATCAGTGCATCTGCCCACCAGTGCCCCTATCAGTGCATACAAGTGCCACATATCAGTGCCCATTAGTGCCACCTATCAGTGCCCAGTGCCACCTATGAGTGCCAATCAGTGCCGCCTATGAGTGCCCATCAGTGCCGCTTATCAGAGTCTGTCAGTGCTGCATATCAGTGCCCATCAGTGCTGCATATCAGTGCCATCTATCAATGCCCGTCAGTGCTGCTTATCAGTGCTCATCATTGCTGCATAGAAGTGCCTCATCATCAGTGCCACCTCATCAATGTAGCCTCATCAGTGCCAATCAGTACTGCCTCATCGGTGCCCGTCAGTGTAGCCTCATCAGTGCCCATTACTGATGGAGAAAACTTACTTATTTACAAAGTTTTGTGACAGAAACAGAGATTTTTTTTTTTTTTCAAAGTTTTCGGTCTTTTTTTATTTGTAGCGCAAAAAAATAAAAACCACAGGTGGTGATCAAATACAACCAAAAGAAAGCTCTATTTGATGGAACAAAATGATAAAAACTAGTTTGGGTACAGCATTGCATGACCGTGCAATTGTCAGCACTGAAAGCTGAAAATTGGTCTGGTAGGAAAGTGTTCTAAGTGCATGGTATTGAAGTGGTTAAACCACCTAGGTTTACTGTTGCATGAGCGCTCTTTGTGGCTCAGAGACAGATTGCCATTAGGTGGAGGTCCCCTCACCCTCCGTCTATATCCAGGCCTGTACTGGCCATTGGGAGTACCGGGAGTTTCCCGGTGGGCCAATGGCTCAGTGGGCCGGTTTGAGTGACAGCCTGTCAACAGGGGATGTGGCAGAGGGGTGCTTGGGTGTGCTCAAGCACCCCCAAAATACACATGTTGATATTTGCAAATGCGGTTCGTGGGGAGACGGTGTAGGGGACAACTGTCCGACAGTGAGTTTGGCCGGGTGACTCGGTAACCGGGTGGCCCTTTGAGGGCCATGAGGGTTACCGGTCATGTCCGGACCTATATCTGCCTCCCACTCCCCTGGAGGTGGATTACCGTTAGACAGAGACTCGGTGTTTCTCGCGAGTACGTTGTCATTTGGATCCACCAAATTGGTGAAGTTATGGTACGTGAATCTTGTGAAAGGATGGTCTGGTTAAAAGTCGAAAGTCACGACTGTTAACGTGCCAGTACGTTACGACATGGGTTTGATCAAAAATAGTAAAACAAGGTAGTTTAT
>BLSH010198986.1:1173407-1197917 GCA_018402905.1 Glandirana rugosa | reverse complement strand
TTGACACTTTTTTGGGACCATTGGCATTCATACAGCGATCAGTGCTATAAAAATGCACTGATTACTGTGTAAATGCCATTGGCAGTGAAGGGGTTAACCTGCAGGGGGCGCGCTAAGGGTTAACTATGTTCCCTGGGCGTGTTCTAACTGTATGGGGGATGCCCTAACAGGGGAAGGGAAGTTATCACAGCCTTCACGTAAAGGAAGGCTGTGATCACAGCCCTTCCCCCTCACACAGAGCAGAGGTCCGTGTTTACATACACGGACCTCCGCTCACTCGCTCCGGGGGGGCCATCGCGGGTAGCCGGCGGCAATCGAAGCCACCGCACCCGCTCCCTGGCCCTCCCCGAACACAGTGAGCGCGCGGGCGCGCCTCCGGCGGCGCGCGCTCACAGTGCGCGTTATCGCAGCCGCCGTCGTATGACGGCGATTTGCGATAACGAACCACCTTGTCGCCGTCAACCTGCGGTTGGCGGTCGGCAAGTGGTTAATATATGTACTGTATATGTATTTTATATCAATGAAAGATATGTTTTAGAGTGTCAAACCACAAACTTTCATCCTCATTTTGGATAAAATGGAGAAGGATTAGAACCCTTGTCTGGTTTTTACTTCTACTTTCTTCCTATCCTGCTAATAACAGTTTTACCAAAGTGGAGGGCAGTATGAAACAGGGATTCTTCAGACAGCAATAAAAATCAAACCGGGTCCCCATCTGAACTTCACGCACCATAGTACTCTTCTATATGATAGTCCTCTTATGATTTAAGATAGGAACTGCCCATACTGGGCAATACAAATGTAACGCAAATAGTCGCTACCCAGCTATTACCTACGTGAAAGTCCCTGGCACGCCAAGGAACATACAAGCATATATGCACAGGACTCCCTTTATTTACTTTTTTTGCTGTATTGAATTAGCCTGTACCAATGCTGACTCGGATCCTTCGGGATGTGTAACTATACGACTGTTGACTAGATGTATGTTTCTTGGCGTTTCACATGAATAAAGAGTTTGAAAAAAAAAATTTACTAATTCTACAAAAGAAAAATATCTTTTTCTATTAGGCCCCTTTCACAAGGGCGTTCCGATCAGGTCAGTTTTTCAGGCAGACCTGATCAGACGCTCCATTCACTCCTATGGAGCGGCGGATGTCAGCGATGACATGTCCGCTGACATCCCCTGATATCCGATCTGATCCAGTCTCTGAAATCCAGACAGATGGAACCCTATTTTCCATCTCTCTGGGGAATTGGATTGGATAGGATTGGATGAAAACAGACCGGCGGTCCGTTTTCATCCGATCTCCCCATAGAGGAGAGCGGGGTTCTGACAGGTCCATTTCCATGATCCCCACTGAGCTAGACGGAGCCCGCCGGGCGGAAAGCCGGTGTGAAAGGACCCTTAGACCCCTTTCACACTGAGGTGCTTTACAGGCGCCATTTAGCTTAAAATAGCGCCTGTAAGGCGCCTCAAAAGTAACTCCCCGGAGTGCTTTCACACTGAGACAGTGCTCTTGCAGGATGTTACAAAAAGTCATGCAAGCCGCGTCTTTGGTAATATACCACTCCTCCACCGCCCCATAACATTGAAAACAATGGGGTAGCGCTTCTGAAGCGGCTTCACACCGCCTCGGAAGCACGGAGAGTGTGCACTTTTAACCTTGTTTTAATCCCTTGTGGGGGGTTAAAAGTGCATCGCTCCCACTACCGTAGCGCCGCTGTAACAGCAGTAAATCCCCGCTGTGATGTTACCGCTAATGCCCCATCGCCCCCAGTGTGAAAGTGCCCTTTGTGTTGCTTTTTGAGAGCCCTTGTTACTTCCTCTCCTGTAAAGTGTTGTTGGCAGGACAGCAGTAAAACCTGACAATGGTTCTAATCCATGTATATAAAAAAAGTAAAAAAAGTTTTCATTGGATGCTTCTCTTGATGGTAGTTCTATTTTACAGGTAGTTGATATATACGCAGTGGTCTCCAAACTATGGCCCGGGGGCCAGATGCGGCCCTTTGCTTGCCTTTATTCGGCCCTTTAGGCACTGTTCATCTGAATGATAGAAGACACTGTTCTGCCAACTGACACCAACAATGGAAGATAATTCCTGCTACTGACACCAACAATGGGCCACTATTCTTCCCCCTAATACCAAAGATGGGACACTGTTTACTCCCAATGATGCCTAAAAAAATTCCTATTCCTGCTGGTCACAGTCCCACCCCCGAAAGTCTGAAGGACAGTCAATTGGCCCTTTGTTTAGAAAGTTTGGAGACCCCCGATATATAGTATTAATCGGCATAAACATTTTCTTGACTTTAACACGTTGATGCTGCAAGCTTAGCACAGTCAGTTGTACAATGTTCTACACTGCAAACATTATAGAAATACTATAGAAAAATAGACGCAGAATTTTCTTGACCTTGGTCTTCTCAAATTTGTGAACGCATTGATCTGTCAATAAAAGAAATAATGTAAAAGTGAAATAGTTTACACAGAAGATCATACAACTTTTATATACAAAAAATTTAATTTGGCTTAATTGGTTGTAAACCCTCGCATATACACAGTGAAGTGAACAACAGCCTCAGATGATACACAGGGATGAAACAAATCCTCCTACATAGGTTTTACTTGTTCTCTACACCCATTCAAATTTGCAGATTGTGTTAAAAATCTTTCTTCATCTGTCAGCAGCACAGAGGAGAGGGTGGAGAGACTTCAGTTACAGTGTGTGAGAGCTGATTGGAGGAAAGGAACACACCCTCCTTCACACAGCAAAAGAACTGTGTTATGAATAGTCAAACTCCGTTCTGAGCTCTCAACCCCCTTCCCAAATGTATCACAGAAAACGGGAAAACCTCTCAGAAGTGGCTGATGCTGATAACAGCAGAACAAAGCACCAGAGAGAAACGGCACTTAGAGCTTTGGAGAAAGATAAGTAAACATTGCAGATATATGTGCTTTGCTCAGATTCCATGACTGAGGTTTACAGCCACTTTACACTTCAGCCCCGGAAGGATCTGCCCCTTAATGACCAGAGCACTTTTTGCGATTTGGCACTGTGTCGCTTTAACTAATAATTGCGCGGTCGTGTGACGTTGTACCCAAACAAAATTGACGTCCTTTTTTTCCCACAAATATAGCTTTCTTTTGGTGCCATTTGATCTCCTCTGTGTTTTTTATTTTTTGCGCTATAAACAAAGAGCGACTATTTTGAAAAAAAAACCTTTTTTTTTACTTTTTGCTATAATAAATATCCTAAAAAATATATATAAAAAAATGTATTCATTAGTTTAGGCCAATATGTATTTTACATAGTTTTGGTGAATAAAATCGCAATAAGTGTTTATTGATTGGTTTGCGCAAAAGTTCTCGTGTCTACAAACTATGGGAATAGATTTATGGCATTTTTGTTAATTTTTTTAATGGCGGTGATCTGCGATTTTATCAGGACTGCGATATTGCGGCGGACAGATCAAACACTTTTGGCACTTTTTTGGGACCACTGACATTTATACAGCGATCAGAGCTAAAAAATAGGCACTGATTACTGTATGAATGTCACTGGCAGGGAAAGGGTTAACACTAGGGCACGATCAAGAGTTTAACTGTGTTCCCTCAGCGTGTTATAACTGTGTGGGGGCTGGGCTGGCCGGGGCATGACAGATCTCATTGTTCCCGAATACAGGGATTAGTAGATCTCTATCATGTCCCCTGACAGAACGGGAAACCGCCGTGTGTACATTGGCGGTTCCCCGTTATGCTCTGTATTAGGCGATCGAGGGTAGCCGGCGGATATTGAGTCCGCTTGACCCGAGCGATTTACGCAGGGATGCCAACCTGTCACAGTAAATGTACGTGAGCCGGTTAATCTGGCCATACATGGATCGAAATTTGGCCGGTTTAGCAGGGACTGGCTGAATTTCAATCCATGTATGGGCAGGAAAGTTGTACAGAAGTCAACCTGCTGATCAACTTCTGTACAACCACACTGATGGATTTTCTCCACTTGATCAGCCCTGCAGGCTATGGCCTGCAACACTGATCAGCGTATTCTGATGATGGGGGAGTCTCTGCAATAGCTCAGTGGGAGGATTTTCCCGTCAACCTTGAATGTGTGGATGGGGGAATCTGGTCCATTTTTTTGCTTTGTTCAGCCGCTGGCTCAACAAAAAAAAAAAAAGAAAAGAAAAAAAAAAAGATCCATCTAGGCTGCCTTAGACTAAAGAAGCTCTATCACAAAGCAAGTTACTTGTATGGTTAGGCTGTGCTGGAAGCAGCCATCCTTGCTTGGGTACCACATGCTAGTTTGAGGATGACTAGCAGAATATGAGATTTATCATTCACAGCATTCCTTAAATTTAACTGCTTTGGGAAACCCTCAAAAAAGATGGCACTACTCCAAGCTCTGGAAATCCACTGCTCCAGGGGCAGGTCTCAGGAACTCATCTAGCTCAATATGTATAGAAAAATTGAAAAATGAGGCTGCACTCCACAGAAGTCCCACTAGTAAATTTATCCCAAATAGCAAGGATAACTAGCCAAACATTTGTGCCAGTGTTGAACTGTAAGTCTGTTAGCTTGCTGCACATTTCAACTGGCAAGTTGTACACTTGCAGAGCACTCGAAGCACAAATTCTAGTTGACACTTTTCCAATTTGTAGCAAATTTGCATGGCAAGTCTCTAGCAAGAGACAGCAAGAGATCTGCAAGTCTACAGCATGAAAATTCAGTCACAGTGACCCCTGTGGTGGGATGACTATTGCACAGCATAATGTCTATATATTAATCAGCGCAACCTAATAGAAACCTTCAGTCACCAATTGTGCTAAATAATAGTGAGCAATAACTAAAAAAAAGTGAGACTATATTAACCATTTTCGGACACTGCAGAAGGGCAGCCCGGCTGCACAAAACAATGTACCTGTACGTTGTTTTGTCTTCTGTGTCCGGGGCCTGCGTGTGCGCCCCCGGGACCCGCCAATCATTTGCTGGAGAGGCAGAACAGCGGTCTGCCTATGCAAACAAGGCAGACCATCATTCTGTCAGAGAGGAAGAGAGAGATCTTGTGTTCCTGCTAATCAGGAACATAGATCCCTCTCTTCCTCCAGTCAGTCCATCCCCCCCCCCCCCCACACACACACAGTTATAAAGCATTCCCTAGGAGCACACTTAACCCTTTGATCACCCTGCCCTGATGTTAACCCCTTCCAGCCAGCGTCATTTATACAGTGACAGTGCATTTCTTTAGCACTGATCACTGTATTAGTGTCAATGATCCCCAAAAAGTGTTATTTAGTGTCAGATTTGTCCGTCACAATGTCACAGCCCTGCTAAAAATTGCTGATCGCCGCCATTACTGGTAGAAATAAAAATGTCATAAAAATATCCCATAGTTTGTAGACACGATGACTTTTGCGCAAACCAATCAATATATGCTAATTGGGATTTTTTTTACCAAAATATGTATCAGAATACATATTGGCCTAAATTGATAAGAAATTTGTACTATAAAACATATCCAATAAAAATATGTAAAAAAAATCAAAGTAAAAAATATGTTTTTCAAAATTGTTGCTCTTCTTTTGCTTATAGCGCAAAAAATAAAAAACGCAGAGGTGATCAAAATACCACCAAAAGAAAGCTCTATTTTGGGGGACTCACTTTTGTTGCCAGGGGTTTACACATTAATGGCTGTGTGTTGAGTTATTTTGAGGGGACAACAAATTTACACTGTTATATAAGCTGTACACTCACTACTTTACATTGTAGCAAAGTGTCATTTCTTCAGTGTTGTCTGTGGTAGTGTGGTACTCCAGCAGGAGGATGACCCAGGATTCTCAACCTAGCAGGTTGAGGGGCTCCAGGGGATTTGTGCAACTGGGGAGGAAACGGACTTTTCAGTTTCCTCAATTCTTTTAAAAGTCTGTTTCGGGGAACTGGAGCCTGGGGATTTTGTAGCTATCTGGGTGGGATCCCCAGTCCTGGGTTCAGAGTTTGTGACCTACCAGGACACTGATTATCCAGCTGGGTGGGGGCCTGTTAGGAGAGTCAGGACCAGGGTTCGGTGTCACACACTGGGAGATGGCTCCAGAGAGGGAGACAGGCAGTCTCCAGGTGTCAAAGGCTGCAGGAGGCAGTCAGGTCTACCACGTCTGCAAGGAGGCAGAGGTGACCCGCGATCATGCAGTGGCTGATCACTTATCAGCCAGGAGTGCTGACTTCAGTTACTAGCCAGGTGGCCTATATTTTCATTTATCAGCCAGGACAACTAGATATCCTTTATGAGCCAGGACGGCTGAATATTATTTATGCCAATAGCCAGGAGAGCTACTGATCGTTTATGAGCCAGGAGGCTGAGTCTATTATTTCTGAATGTTGATAGTGACAACCCCCTGCAGGGGAAACTCCTTTGATTGTTGTTTTGAACTTTCTTTTTTTTTTTTTAATCAAAACTTGTTTATTGGGTGACAAGAATATTAAATGACTGTAAGACGCATTAATCAGGTACAAAATAGGCATTGGTAGGGATACATATATAGCACATGAATCCAATCATAGAAACAAAATATTCAGTCATTTATCGCATTACATATACACTTTTTTAACAAAGAGGGGATAAAACTGGGGGAAGAGCATAACTCCTGAGCTTGTATAGGGGCATATGAAGTAGGTAATGTTGATTCTATATTGCATATAATATGGAAAAGGCCCCAAGCCCAGGTGAAGACCGGAGAAAGACATACAACAGGGAAGGGGGAGAAAAAAGAAAAAAAAAAAAAAAAAAAAAAGGGGGGGGGGTGGTGGGGTCATGGCAGGGACTAGAACTGTAGTAAGCTGTCCATCACCAGTTGTGGGGGAGCAAGATTAGGGTCGTCCAACCAGATCTGCCATATACGGTCAAACTTTCCAGCTGCATTGCAATGTTTGTATGCTAATTGTTCTCTGAGGGGAAGAGTATACATATGCTATCCATTGGGCTCTTGTGGGTACAATGGTTGCCATCCAAAAGCGTGCAAGGAGTTTGCTGGCAAGATACAATAGTCTAGTAACCATAATATGTATACTCTTTGGATACATCTCAGTCCACTGCCCCCAATATACACACCAGCGGAGTAAGGGGTATGGGAGATTGAACTACAGTAGAAATGGTCTGTGCAACCTCTGTCCAATATCTTGTGAGTTTTGGGCAGCGCCATATCTTATGGATAAAGTCTCCTCTGTGGGCAGAACATTTAGGGCATAGGGGTAGGGCCTCTCCTACCCCAGTCATGTAATTGGGCAGGTGTATGGTAGGCTCTGTGCAGTATAAATAAATAGTTGTGACAGTTTATGAGAGGCTGACACCGACACCACTGACTCGAGAGCCATGTTCCACTGATCACCGTTAATGTTTCCTATATCTGTGCTCCAATGTGTTCTAGATCTGAATAGGGCAGGGTCCTGGATTGAGGATACTAGTACTGAGTAGGCTCGTGATATTAAACCCTTATGGTTGTTCACCTGTAGTATTTCCTAGAGAAGTGGGGATTTAGTAACAAATAAAGTAGTGCTTTGTGTCTGAGATTGTAGGGCATGCCTAAGTTGCAGATATTGGTAAAATTGCTTCTGCGTTAACATGAATGAATAGGTGCACAAAGGACTTAAGGACACCACCTTCAAAAATCTGGCTAGAGAAATAAATTCCCCTTGCCTCCAAAAGGAGAAGCCCGCAGTTTGTTTACCTCCGGATAATTAGGATTGCCCAATAGGGGGGTGAAGTCTAGTGGGCCAGTAATGGACAGTATTTTCCTGACTGCCTTCCATACCTTCTGGAGTAGTAGGGCTGTTGGAGCAGACAGAGGGATAACCGACAGACCTGACTCCAAATGGGAGCCAGCTGTTAGCAAGGGATAGTGCGGGACATCAAATGTACAATGGGGTCATCAGTGTCCTTGCAACCCCATCCAGTGAATTGTTGCAGCTGTGATGCTAAAAAGTACATCTTGGAGTGCGGGACTGCCAGTTCCCCCCATCCTTGTCAAATTGCAGGGTGGTCAGACTGATCCGAGCCCTACCTTTTTTCCAAATCAAGTCACGAAATTGGGAGTCAATCCTTCTGAACCATCAATTGGAAATGCACACTGGGGAGTTATGAAAAATGTACAAAAGCTGGGGTGCCCAAACCATTTTGATCAAATTCTCGCGCCCCACCACTGATAGTGGGAGCTTACACCATTCTTTGCATTTAGTTTGTTGTTTATCCAGTAGGGGTGCTAGGTAAAGTTTCAGATAGTAAGTTTGGTCAGGCGAAATTACCACCCCCAAGTGTTTAAATTTATTGAACTTTCTTTTAAACATGGGCTACCATGCCCTCAAACAGAGATCCTGGCTGTCGTGAAGTCACTACAAACGCACCTACCATGAGAGCTAAACACCCCCATGCCACACGTCACATGAAAAGATATAATAAAATATTTACAAAAATGTGAGGGGTGTACTCACTATTGTGAGATACTGTATATTTTTGTGTCCTGGTCTGGTGATCCTTCCCCATTTTATCCAAAATTTAAAATAAGATTTTATCTTGATATACACTTTAATAACTTTTCAACTCCTTAACTTTCCCCTTCAGTTTGTGCAGCATATAATGGATATCTGCAGGTCCAGAGGTGATATTACCTGCTGTTGATGGATCCGAGTTCACTTCAGTTGGATGACCTCTCCTTTATAAGGCTGTCTTTGTACGGGAAGTGGCTGACATACCTGTACAAACATATTGTCATTACTGATGAGATAATTCTCTTTTATTATACAAATTGCTACACACGCTGCAATTCTCTGCAGTCACAAACACAGATGAGGACATTAATGACAATCTGCTCCATGGGTTCAACTCCACCATTTCTTTACATCTATTTTTAAAAATAAATAAGCAAACAAGAAATCATGGCACACATCCACTGGTCCCTTTCCAGCTCTGAGAGATGACAGATGGTTTACTGCACTTACACGTAATGTATGACTGTATACAATGCGTGTGCTACCTGTATTCTAAAAGTGGGCAATAATTATAAATAATCACCAAGGAAGGAAGGAAATGGATAGGAATGGCCATTCATGATGGTTAAAGTGGATGTAAACCCGATTCATGAAATTTGAGCTGGGCATATCTGTCTGTAGTGTTTTGTTATCTCTCTTCAAATAGCTATGTCTAGTAGCTGTATCTTCCTCAGTATCTCTGTTATCAGCCTGATAAGTTCTCACTTGTTCTGTTAGTCACAGAGAATTTTAGAGTTGAAGGAGGTTGCTAAAAATAAATTAGCAGGCTGCTTAACAAAACACAGGCACAGCTCTGCATGTGTGGGGAGGGGGTGTGTGTCTTTCCTCCAATCAGCTTTCTCGCAGTCTCTAACAGTGTCTCACACTGTCTAGCTATCAACCCCTCCTAGATAGGAATGAGAAAGTGGAAAATCTAACAGAATGTGCACTTTCTAAACAGTATATCAAAGGGAAGACAGAAGATATACATGTAAGACTTGTATAGGGAGGTGTGTGCCATCTCTGTGTATCATCTGAGGCTGTTCACTTTATTGGGTATATAGAGGGTTTATATCCACTTTAAGAGAAGGAAGAAGTAAAAATGACATACAAGACCCGGAAGGAAGGAAATGGATAGAAATTGCTACCCACGATGGTTAAGGGAAGGAAATTGCTACCCACGATGGTTAAGGGAAGGAAATTGCTACCCACGATGGTTAAGGGAAGGAAATTGCTACCCACGATGGTTAAGGGAAGGAGGAGGAGGAGGAGGAGGGAGGAGGGAGGAGAAGAAGAAGAGAGGAAATTAAGTCGTTGAATAGAATTTGGAACTCAAGAGAGTGAAGGAAGATAAAAATGATGGAGGTAAGGTTATTAATGCAAAATATGGACAACCACAAAGAGAATAATAATGGTTTTAGATGGAGCCCTTTTTAAAATCACAATTATAAACAAACCATGTTTTCCTGCCTACTCCATATCTTCATATTTTAGTGAGACTGGAATAAATGCCTCCATAGAAAGACTGAAAGAATATACAGAATGCTACATTCTATTGCCTGGCCAACTAATCGACATCAGAGGCATCCCATAATCTAGAATATCTGGTGCTGGTGTCATTCAATGAACAATATTGTGCTGCCAGAATAAATGAGGGATTGTTGCATAGGAGGTGGAGCTAAGACTTAATAGCTCATTTTTTTGGACATTTAAAATCTTTTTTGGCAAGTCATATTCGTATTCAGATTTATAGCTGCACTTATACTACTCATAATGGTAATGGAAAATCCCTCAATCTGATTAACTTAAGTTTTCTTTAGCAACTTGCAGAGTAAAAAATCATTTTGTGTTGACTTACATCATCTCTTTTTAAGACACGGCTGTAGACATAGTCAGAAAACGGTTCACGTGGAATGTATTTGCCATGGCCTGGGACGGCATGCAAGGTACCATTCTCGTACACTACCCTCCCGCCGGCGATAGTCACCAGAGGTACTCCGTGGCAGACCATACCTTCAAATATATTGAAGTTCACGGCCTGGTGGTGTGTTTTAGCTGAAATTGTCCTGTAAATAAAACAAATATTTGGTAAAGTTATATCCATGTATAACATCAGTGACAAAGTGCTGACCAGTATTCAACTTCAGTAAAGTAAAATTGGTTAGTGAAATGACAACACTATTCAAGGAGGGGCAACAGAACTACATAAATTCTTTGATGTGAAGTTGGTTTTAAAGTATATATTAACCCATTTCTGTAAAAAAAAAAAATCTAAATCCAAGAAAAAGAACATAATATAATATATTGCAGCTTACTGGTCCTTAGACATGGTGGTTGGATTCTGTTTTTTGTTTTAGGGTACTTTCATTCACATAATAATGTTTATAATAAATAATGATGATGAATATGATATAATGAAAGGCTAATACACGCTAGGTAAACGAGATTAGCAATACGTCTAAACATAAGCCTATCGGTGGTGCATAGTGTATCGCATCACTGGTATTTGGCTACGTAGAATGAGAGCTGGATGGCCAATTTGACCGTCTCATGCCGTGATGCCGTACGTGGAAGTGTGGTGTCGTGAGCTGGGATTGGTCAGGAGGTTAACCCCTCCAGACGGTAGTTCTATTTGATCTGGAGAGCCGAGCCGTGCAGTCACGCCCTCTGTAGAAGTTGTGATGACAAAGCGCGTAAGAGCGTGACCCCACGGCAAACCAGAAGTGACGTATGTGCTCCATCGCTGAACGCGGAAGCACATGTGTGGATTTCACATTGCAGGAACGCTGCGGACAGCGAGATCGGTGATGTACAAGCAATATGATTGTGTACTAAGCTGATTATTATTTTTAACATTGTAAGTGTATTTTATGGTGGGGCTTTAATAAACCAGTGTGAATGGGATTACGCTATGTGAGGTGTTTTGTTTTCTGGGTACCGAACCAAGTTCTGGAGTACCTGTACTGTATATGATCGGGAGAATTATTGATCTTACTACGGGCTGTTGTGAAGAGTTGGTCCAGTAAGTGGGTACCCCAGTGGGAGTGGGACACTCAAAGTGGCACCCTGGAACTTGGTGGCTGGTATAACCGGTGTGACAACTCTACGCTATCCTTTCCACTGGGACCTTGACCTATCCACGTGCAGTTGCATATTGGACTTTGAACTTTTCTTAAAGCATTGTTGTTGAAGCGTATTAATGCACGCAGTTTATGTGTTCAGTCACTCTATATGCTTTTTCATGTGATTTTATATACTTTCATTTTCTGTTTCATTTTCTAAAAAAAAATCCTGCTTGCTACAAAATAGAAAAAAGGGTCTAAATACTTTCTCAGCTGGGTACCCCCAGAGGTTTCTAAGTGTTCCTTGAGCAAGAAGCAATTTCCAGCTCTCAGAAAATTTCCCACTGTCACCAATGTTTTTAGGCAACTGTAAAAGGGTTCACAAATATAAGAAGCATTCTTCCCACTGATCATCACAATAATGTACAGAGTGCTGTAAATATAGTAATTATTATCAGGGGTTCCCTGAAACTGAAAAGTTATTTCAAGGGTTCCTCCATGTTGAAAAAGACTTGCCTAAAGTGATAACGCTGCTCCTCCAGTGTGTTCAGGGAGCAGGAGCGGCCAGTCCTATGGGCCCCCTGCAGGGTGCTGGACTCATACATTTGTATGACTTTTTTTTTGTTGCAAGCCACATGATTAGAGGCTGAGGCTATAATTGGCTTGAAAAAGGTTGGGCATGGGTAGCAGAGCACTGCGCCCCGAACCCACCCACTTGTGACAATAGTGAATTAATATTCGCTATTGTCTTCCAGCTTCTCCTCCCAGCCAATCAGGACAATAAGTGGATCGGGTAGACCAGGAGGAGAAGCAGAGGAAGCCATGGAGAAGCTGAGTGCCAGGGACTGCCACAGTGGAGGGGCCGAGTGCCAGAGACCGTCACCGCGGAGGGGCCGAGAGCCAGTTACTGTCACCGCTGAGGGGCTGAGTGCAGGGGACCATCACTGGGGAGGGGCCGAGTGCTGGTAACCACCACTGTGGAGGGGCTGAGTGCTGGGCACAGTCACCGCAGAGAGGCCGAGTGCCGGGGACTGTCACTGCAGGGGGGCCGAGTGCCAGGGACCGTCATCGTGGAGGGGTTGAGTCATTGATTTGCAAGTCCTCATACATTATGATCTGCTCCCAGGGCATCTCCGACTCTACAATCGTCTCCATGGGTATGGGTGGACCTGGGGGGGGGGGCATTGTTTGCACTTCCCCCAAAAAGTTTAGCACCAGCCGCCACTGTCAGGGAGTGAGAGTTGTCATCCTAGGACAGGAAATGTTTTCTACTAGATTCACCAGGTGAATATAGAGGAAAAAAAATAAAAATAAAACTAATGCTGCCACCACATATAAATACTGTTAAGCTGCAACCATTTTTGTTCTTGGGTTTAAATACACATCACTCCCTCAGTTTTTTTTACCCAGCTTACCTGTTATGATGGCTTGTATTCAATTCACATATCCACCTGAATAGTGAATCTAGTGTGACCCCGCTGCGATCTGCTGTTCAGATCAGTGGCGGCTGGTGAAGTTTTAGGTTGGGGGGTGCCAGACCCCGCCCTTCCTTTTTGACCCCTCTCACTTTTCATAAGCCCCACCAGCTATAGAATCCACCCACTCCGTCCCCTGCATTCCACTTGCTTCCACCCATAGTGTCAGGAGTATACAAGTCAGAATCACAGGACAGAGTATACAGCTCAGCATCACAGATCAGGGTATATAGCTCAGCATCACAGATCAGGGTACACAGCGCAGTCTCACAGATCAGGGTATATAGCGCAGCCTCACAGGTCAGGGTATATAGCGCAGCCTCACAGATCAGGATATATAGTGCAGCATCACAGATCAGGGTATATAGTGCAGCATCACAGATCAGGGTATATAGCGCAGCCTCACAGATCAGGGTATATAGCGCAGCCTCACAAATCAGGGTATATAGTGCAGCATCACAAATCAGGGTATATAGCGCAGCCTCACAGATCAGGGTATATAGCTCAGCCACACAGATCAGGGTGTGCCCCCCTTAATGTTCAATTCTTTATAATCATGCCAGCCAGATAAAATTTCATATAAGAATGCTGTCTTCTTGGCACCTACCCACTTTAGTTTCACCATAGAAATCACAACATGTGTGGTAATTGGGTATTGATATGATTGCTCTGCATCCACTCTCCATTGCTAGATACAGTATTTTCCGTTCCTTCCTAACCTAGTAAACCCTTTGCAACAAATATAACAATATAAAAGACAATATATTTTTTATCTTTCATTTATTTTACATTTTGTTTAACTCCAGCCTCTCTGAACCTACCAATCCAGCCGATAGATGAAAGAAAGCGCCACTCAGGCCGTGCGTTCTATCCATGGAGCCCCGGCGTTACTTCCAGTTTCCCACTGGCACGGAGAAACCGGAAGTGACGGCGCGGCTCCGAGGAAAGCACCGCCCATGTCCTATGGCGGTGCCAATAGAAAACCCCACAACAGGGAGAGTGACCAATGAGGGAGTATTGCGGCGCAATGCTTCACGCCACAAGCACTCATAACTAGGCAAATGAAGCGTCTCACCTGCAATCACTTGATTGCATAGCTGTCACGCTGCCCATAGTGCACCGTATCCAGGATCCGTACACAGCGAACTTAAGCTGGATGTGGGCAGTGAGAGCAGCGGTCAGCCAAGCGGAGCTGATGCAGCCATCTTCCAGAGCAGTCGCACCAGTTTAGTGTCCTTAAGCATGGCGGGCTCAGGGAAAGCTGCTCCAGTGTCCTCTCCTGGAGCAGCAGGTGCGTCTCCTCTCTGCTCCTCCCGGCGCTAGGCGTCCAATAGGATCGCCTGATGTTTTGGCCAATTGAGAAATGGGTTTCAAACCCACTTTCCGGCTGGCCAGGAGGAGGATCAGTGTAGCAACAGCGAATATTCATTCGCTGTTGCAACACACCTGGGTGGGCTCCAGACGCAGTGCTCACTCTGTTTTGAAGCCTATTAGAGTCTCTGGCTCTAATCAGGTGCTTCAAAAGACACACCCCTGCCTATCCCGCAATTGTAATTCATGCTCCCGGCGTCCTGAAAGGGGCTGGGCGCATGGATAGGGAGGGCGGAAGCGGCGGTGTTGGGGGGCACCGCCTGTGCGCCCACAATGCACGGGCTGCCACTGGCTGCAGATAAACGGGTACAACTTATGCAGGAGAATCTGTGTACCATCTGAGGCTAGTCCCTGGGTATACATAAGGGTTTACAACTACTTTAGCTGAAGTAATATGTTACAATTATTTTAATTAAGTTATGACTCTAGATATTGGATAGGCCAGATGGACCACAATGACCACATGTATAAAAATTGTCTGAAACTCTGAAACTTGCTAGAAGCAAGAATGATCTGTAAACTATAGAAATCAAATTCTAGGCTTTAATAGCGCGGGATAATGAAACGTGATCTGCGACAGGCTGTGACTGTTTGCTGCACTTTGACATACTAAATTATGTGTCTCATGGCTGATTTCTCCAGAAAATCCATTTTTCAGACACTTGGACAAACCTCCAAGACAGAGCTGCACAGGATGTGAAAACATTGTGTCCCAGCTTGATAAATCTAGGTCAATACGCTCGCACTGCTTCACCTTCTCTTCAGAAACGTTCTCGCCTTTGAAATATCACTGCCTTATTTTGCCTTTAACCTTTTTCTGATTGCACAAACAGTCTGAAGGGATTATTGCCACTCCGGACACATTTAATGGCGTTAAACTCTTTTAATTCATAAGCGTCGGTGTGGGAGCTAGATACAGATGCCGCCGGGATGTTCCGGTGTGTACTTTGTCACCTCAGGAGAAAGCAGGCTGATGAAAAGTGGCAGGACGCACGGCGTCTGCAAACACGGTGACAAGCTCTTCTAGATGGGCTCCGACGCTTACCTGGACTAACGCACGGCAGAGCAATAGGCGGAGGCTAACGAAAAATGTAACTGGGGGCTACAATGTCTGTTCAGTGAACAATGTCCTGTGCTAAAGTCTGAAAACCCCACCCAATGTACTTTAACCACTTGACCTCCGGAAGATTTACCCCCCTTCCTGACCAGGCAATTTTTTGCGATACAGCACTGAGATATTTAACGACGTTGTGTGATGTTGTACCGAAATACAATTGATGTCCTTTTTTTCCCCACAAATAGAGCTTTCTTTTGGTGGTATTTAATCACCTCTGTGGTTTTTATTTTTTGCGCTATAAACAAAAAGAGACCGTCAATTTTGAAAAAAAAACAAAAAACAATAATTTTTACTTTCTGCTATAAAACACACCCAGCAAAACATCAAATTTCTTTATAAATTTAGGGCAATATGTATTCTGCTACAGATTTTTGGTAAATAAAAAATCCCATTAAGTGTATATTGATTGGTTTGGGAAAAAGTTATAACATCTGCAAACTATGGGATATTTTTATTTATTATTTTATTTTTATTTTTTACTAGTAATGGTGACAATCAGCGACTTACAGCAGGACTGCAATATTGCGGCAGAGAGTCGGACACTAACCAACACTTTTGACACTTTTTAGGGACCAGTGACACTAATACAGTGATCAGTGCTAAAAAATATGCACTGTCGCTGTACTAATAACACTAGCTAGGAAGGGGTTAACATCTGGGGTGATCAAAGAGTGAACTGTCAGTGTTTTATTGTACTATGGGAGGTGCTTTTACCAGGGGAAGACATGGATCCTATTCCCTACTTTGCAGGGACACAGGATCAATGCCTTCCCTACTGTCAGAACGGCAAACTGCCTTGTGTACATAGGCTCTCTGCCAGATGATCGGCGGACATAGAGTCTGTGGTACCCTCAGGTCAGCTCACGCTGTGTATAATTACAGCAGGAATGGGGCGCCGGCGGCGAGCATGCGCGCACCCTACCCAAAGTGTCGGATCACTTACTAGCTACGTGATCTGGCGCCGCCACCTTATATGTAAATTATACGGTCAGCAAGTGGTTAAATTAAGTGAGTGCATATTTTTAAGTTATTTTTGCATTCTGCTTTGCTCTGCCACATAAATATTATTGTATCAAAGTTAAATCCTAAATCTCTACATCTGTTTGTTCAATATGCTTGGAATCATGTCTCACTTTATACAGTTTTTTTAAGGCTGGATTCACACCTGTCCGGTGCGAATTCCAGCCTGTCTGCTGCCGGGAAGGGGTGGAGCCACCGTTCGGCGGCTCCTGTCCGTTCCCACAGCGCAGCAGCTGTGGGGGGAGAGATGGGGGAGAGGACACGAGCAGGGGAAAATATCCCCGTTCGGTGCGGAGTGCATCTCTGTGTTAGATGCCCCCCCGTTGAACTCAACGGCCTGGGAATTCGCACCGCACTGCACAGAAAAGGCACACGTTTTTGTGCAATGCGGAGTGCGAATGCACCGCACATATGTGAACCGGACACCTTGAAAACAATGCGTTTTCAAGTGTCCTGCGAATTGGATGTGGTTTAAGCCGCACCCAATTCGCATAGGTGTGAACCCAGCCTTAAAGTGGAGATCCAGTCTCCTAGCCAACATTGCACTAATAACATTACAGAGATTGTTTTAATTCATAATAAGCATAACGGATATTGCTACCCATATACACTGTAAAGTTTGGGGGTTAAAGCTCCACGGGACCAAGTGTAAAACTGTTTAACTTAAAGTGGATGTAAACCCTCACATATACCCAGTGAAGTGAACAGCCCCAGATGATACACAGGGATGAAACAAAATCTCCCTACATAAGTTTTACACATATATCTGCTGTCTTCAGCTTTATATACTGTTTAGAAAGTGCAAGTCCTGTTAGAATTTTCTCTTCCTGATTCACCTGTGGGTGTGGATTCTTGCCATACACTGTGGAGACAGCTGATTGGAGGAAAGGCACACACCCCCCTCCACATAGGCAGAGACTTGCAGAGCTGTGCTGTGAATAGACCAGCGCTCTGCTAATCTATTCATAGCAACCTCCCTGACACAAAATTCAGCCTGGTTTTATCACAGTTGTCAGAGAACTCATCAGAAGTTATCACGCTGATAACAGAAGAATGGAGCAGGAGAAAGCCACGGGACTTAGGACTTTGAAGAGAGATAAGAAAACACTACAGTATCTCACAAGAGTACACACCTCACATTTTTGTAATTTTTTTATTCTATCTTTTCATGTGAAATCACTGAAGAAATTACACTTTGCTACAATGTAAAGTAGTGAGTGTACAGCTTATATAACAGTGTAAATTTGCTGTCACCTCAAAATAACTCAACACACAGCCATTAATGTCTAAACCACTGGCAACAAAAGTGAGTACCCCCCTAAGTGAAAATGTCCAAATTGGGCCCAAAGTGTCAAAATTTTGTGTGGCCACCATTATTTTCCAGCACTGCCTTAACCCTCTTGGGCATGGAGTTCACCAGAGCTTCACAGGTTGCCACTGGATTCCTCTTCCACTCCTCCATGACGACATCATGGAGCTGGTGGATGTTATAGAATTTGCGCTTCTCCACCTTCCATTTGAGAATGCCCCACAGATGCTCAAAAGGCTTTAGATCTGATGGCTTGGCCAGTCCATCACCTTTACCCTCAGCTTCTTTAGCAAGGCAGTGGTCGTCTTGGAGGTGTGTTTGGGGTCGTTATGTTGAAATACTGCCCTGCAGCCCAGTCTCCGAAGGGAGGGGATCATGCTCTGCTTCAGTATGTGTCAGTACATGTTGGCATTCACGGTTCCCTCAATGAACTGTAGCCCCCGGACCATGACACTTCCACCACAATTCATGACTGTAGGCAAGATCAACTTGTCTTTCTACTCCTCACCTTGTTGCCGCCACACACGCTTGACGCAATCTGAACCAAATAAGTTTATCTTGGTCTCATCAGACCACAGGACATGGTTCCAGTAATCCATGTCCTTAGTCTGCTTGTCTTCAGCAAGCTGTTTGCAGGCTTTCTTGTGCATCATCTTTAGAAGAGGCTTCCTTCTAAGATGACAGCCATGCAGACCAATTTGATGCAGTGTGCAGCGTATGGTCTGAGCACTGACAGGCTGACTCCCCCACCCCTTCAACCTCTGCAGCAATGCTGGCAGCACTCATACAATCTCTGGATATGACGCTGAGCACGTGCACTCAACTTCCTTGGCCGACCATGGCGAGGCACTGTTCTGAGTGGAACCTGTCCTGTTAAACCGCTGTATGGTCTTGGCCACTGTGCTGTAGCTCAGTTTCATGGTCTTGGCAATCTTCTTATAGCCTAGGCCATCTTTATGTAGAGCAACAATTTTTAGATTCTCAGAGAGTTCTTTGCCATTAGGTGCCATGTTGAACTTCCAGTGACCAGTATGAGAGAGTGAGAGCGATAACACCAAATTTAACACACCTGCTCCCCATGACCTTGTAACACTAACAAGTCACATGACACTCTGGAGGGAAAATGGCTAATTGGGCCCAATTTGGACATTTTCACTTAGGGGTGTACTCATTTTTGTTGCCATCGGTTTAGACATTAATGGTTGTGTGTTGAGTTATTTTGAGGGGACAGCAAATTTACACTGTTATACAAGCTGTACACTCACTACTTTACATTGTAGCAAAGTGTCATTTCTTCAGTGTTGTCACATGAAAGGATAGAATAAAATATTCACAAAAATGTGAGGGGTGTACTCACTTTTGTGAGATACTGTATGTGCCCAGCTCAAATTTCACGAATGGGGTTTACATCAACTTTACACAAAAAGGTGTTTATTTTTCTTTAGGCAACAGAAAGAAATGCTTCCAGCAGCAGAGCAGAAATGCAACACAAAAAATCTCAGCACAAAACAGCATAAACAAAATATAAGGAAATACACGGTTCCCAGATGGGTCTTTACCCCAGGGTTATCACAGTCCCAGTCTGGCTATCTGCCAGTTACAGCAAACATGCAGCACTTAGGGTTGCCACCTCATCCCTTTAAACCCGAACACATATTAATTACACAGGTTCTGTGGCTGATTAAGGAGGTAATTAAACTCACTTGGCGCCTTATCTGCATTAAATTAGCCTCAGAACAACCTGTGTAATTCATATGTGTTTGGGTGTAAAGGGATGATGTGGCAACCCTAGCAGCACTCCAAACAGGCGTCCCTCTCCAACTCCTACTCACCCACCATCACTCACACACTTCCAGTTAATTGCTGCTTCCTGTGGCTCTTAAAAGGGTTATAAAGTCTCACGTTTTTTTCACCTTAATGCATTAAGATTAAGGTGCATTAAGGTGAAAAACCTTTTTTGCTGCAGCCCTCCCCCTCCAGTAGGGTTGCCACATCATCCCTTTAATCCAGGACACATATGAATTACACAGGTTGTTCTGAGGCTAATTTAATGTAGATAAGGCACCAAGTGAGTTTAATTACCACCTTAATCAGCCACAGAACCTGTGCTATCAATATGTGTCCTGGATTAAAGGGATGATGTGGCAACCCTACCCTCCAGAGCCGACCTTTTACTTACCTGCACCCGATCCGTTCCAGCGGCAAGCACGAGCCCAGTGGCTTTAGCCGCTGTCTCTCTCATCATTAAATAGATTGATAGCAACAGGAGCCATTGGCTACCGCTGCTGTCAATCAAATCCAGTGAATATAACGCTATCCAAACACATCCGAAAAACCAGAGTGAGAAAGTATTAAGCAAGCGCTTATTAAATTCTATTTGTAGTATTCTTATTATTAAAGAATCAACAATAACGCATGCAGGCCAATCAAGGGCAGTATATTGTATATTTATACAAGGATAAATTAGCCAGCTCAAAGTAAAACTAAAAGGCAAAACTTTTTTTTCATTTTGGATAGAGTAAAGGAGTTATAACACCTGTAAGCTTTATTTTTGCCATCTGTGTCCCATTGGGGAGATTTCCCTTCACTTCCTGTCCCATAGCTAAACAGGAAGTGAGAGGAAATCCCTGCAAATTATGGGAATCTCTTAGGGACCCCCAGATCACCAGAACTAGTGTCCCCATTGGTTTTTTTTTGTCAAAATTGTTAGTCTATTTTTGTTTAAAGGCCAAAAAATAAAAAACACAGAGGTGATCAAATACCACCAAAAGAAAGCTCTATTTATGGGAAAAAAGGACAAAAATGTTATTTTGGTACAGCATTGCATGACCGTGCAATTGCAAAGCAGTGCCATAGCGCAAAAAATGAATTGATCATGAAGAGGGGTAAATCTTCCAGAGATCAAGTGGTTACAATTACATCACACCCATGCTCATCTGCAGAAGGCAGCGCGCTTTGTGTGGTGCAAAAAACACACACATTCCCATACCGTACCTGGCGTATACAAGCCCTAAAGATGAACTCCAGGTAAGTTTAGGCAAAATACTTTATGAAAGCTCTTCATCCTGCCAAAGGACTTCTTACTGTCCTTCAGCCCTGAGATTTATCTGCTGTTTTTTCACTTTTACAGAATTCTGCTGCACCCCCCACTCTGTCAATGAATACTGAAAGGAGAACCAGCAGACTGATGAGCTCATCTCTCTGTTCTCTCCTCCTATCAGCATGCTTCCTGCACTGCAACGAGCATGGATGGCCCCTTGTGCTGCTTCTACCTCCTCCAGTCTGAGCTCTGTTTGCAGGGATGTGAAAGGTTGGTTGATATGAAATTCAGGCACTTATACTTCTTGCATTTAAAAAAAAATACATGTAATGATGCATTAATGATTACAGAGCTGCATTCATTTGTGCCTGAAGTTCAGCATTTAAAAAAAATAAGCGGTCATTCTGTATGCTCGTGTCCACGCACACAAACACATCTAGATCTTCACTAGTGCAAAAACAAAACGGATCATTAGAAGAGCTCAGCGTTGTTTTTACCTGCACTGCACAACGCTCAGGTTCAAAAATAACCTCCCCACCATCTGTCAAAACCAATCATTTACTGCTGGTTTAGCAGTCATGGCGAATCTGTCACAAGCAGCCAGTGAGGGCCCCCATAACAAGCCTGGTTCATTTAAAATGCAGCAAGCCTGTTTTCCTTCTCGATGCAGCCACATGGAAGATTACAGCTTCTGTCTTCATGTTTATTGGGTTAAAGAGAGTCTCTAGCTTCACACCCTACAAAACAATCGCTTCTTTCCTTGTCCACATGCATGTTATTTGTTGGATGTGCACCTCATTTTAAAGAGAAAATATAAAGTATATATATTATAAATTTTATATTGCATTTATTATTGTATTATGTACATTTATGTGCCTTATTATAACCCCCTATTCCTGATGGACTCCATGGCAGCCTACGTGTGGGTTAACCCCGTCTCCTCTCCAATGCTATAGGACCCCATTCCCATAGGTTTGAGCTCACCACTAGAGATTGCCTTCCTTTTTTGTCCTCCTCTTGGACCTACAGTCACGTGCGGGTGAGGGGCTTCAGGCATGAACGTCCAAGTGGTGGGGGACAACCTGCGTATGCCCAGGTTGGGATGTCCGGCATCATGCAGCTGGCTGGCAAGGTCTGGATCCTCAGCAAGGTTCTCCCCATGGCAGCACTTATGCTATTTTCTATGTGGTCATATCCTCCTTTAGACGTTCAGATCACTTGTTTATCCTATACTCCGGGAGAAACAAAGGGAAGCGTGCTTCGTCCAGGACCACTGCGGCTTGGATCATCCAAACTATCCAGCAGGCATACAGGGGTAAGGGCTTGGCTCCTCCGGAGGTGGTGATGGCACATTCGTCCAGGGGCATGGCGACTTCTTGGGCGACGGCCCAACACATGGCTCCAGAAGTCATCTACAAGGCAGTCTCATGGGCCTCCATCAATACCTTTATGACGCATTACTGTGTGGAACCGGCTTCCTTATCTTCTGTAAACTTGTGTCCTGTCGGTTAACGGGGCAAATTAAAATTCTTTTGTTCAGCATACCCAACCGTGTGGTTTGGGGTTATTTCCCACATGTAGGCTGCCATGGAGTCAGATACTTACCGGAATTTTCCTTTCCTGATGGACTTCTTGGCAGACGGAGTTCCCACCCATTGATCAAGAGTTGGCTAGTTACGGAATGCAGTCTCTAGCGGTGAGCTCAAACCTATGGGAATGGGGTCCTATAGCATTGGAGAGGAGGCGGGGTTAACCCACACGTAGGCTGCCATGGACTCCATCAGGAAAGGAAAATTACAAAAAGTATCTGATAGAAAATTTTCAGTTTTTTCTTTTTGCATATAAATATTTTAGTATTTACTTTTTCTAGATAGTAGGCATGGCTGTCTTAATGCATGCGCACTCCCGGGCACTGTCTAGGGGCTTTAGGTGCATGGGGGCCCCATGATAATCTTGCTTTACATTGTACTTATCGATTATCCCGGATTTGCCGGGACAGTCACGCTTTTTACCAAGATGTCCCAGGATGGCCATGTCCGAGGCAACATCCTGGAACCTGTCCTGTGCCTTACTGATGCCAGTATTGTGCCCTCCTGAACCCCCTCTCCATACTGTGTCTTTCTGCCTCCCCACCTTTACTGTACACCTCATGCTGATTAGTTTTTGATTCATGGCATGTTTTCTTATTGTTTAAAACTGATTTTATTGAAAGTACCAATAAACATATGTTTAATTCTATCAACTATTTATACTTTAATTCTTAAGAGTAGGTGCGTAACTTGGGGCAGGCTGATAGGGGCCCCAGTGTATTACTTTGCCAAGGGGCCTATGATGCTATTAAGACGGCTCTGATAGCAGGGGTAAACCTTCACACCTAAACCAAATATGTTGGTGCACATGTTCCTGTACGTTACACATTTAGAGCCGGTTCACACTGAGGCGACTTGTCAGGCGACTAAAGTCGTCTGACAAGTCGTCCCCATGCAGTGCAATAGAACCGTTCTAATAGGAGCGACTCAGGTCGCTCCGACTTAGAAAAAGGTTCCTGCACTATTTTCGGGGCGACCTCAGCGCGACTTGCATTGACTTCTATGTAAAGAAGTCTCCTTGCAAACCGCGCTGAGGTCGCCTTGAGCGGGGCGACTTGCTTTGCCCTGAAAGTCATGCCGCTCCAGTGTGAACCGGCTCTTAAACCTTTTTTAGTATGTTCTGCTTTCAATTAAATCATACTAGTAATATTCATTCACAGGAAAGGGTGACAACACTGTCATTGAATTGGATAAAGGTTGTCACCCTCTCTGTGCACTCCTGAGTTGGGCTAAAAGCCAAAACAGAGTGCTGGCTGTTCTGCATCTGTGCTATCTGTTCTCTGATGGACAGTGCAGTGTTTACTCCACAATACACCCTGCATTGTACATGCCATTCGTAAATTGCAGAGCACAGTGTGGAGATTACACCATGCCCTATGGAGTGTTCTCTTCTTACCACTGCAGCAAGGTCATGGTGAGGCCATATCACTGCTTTACAAATTACTCTTACCCAAGGTTCACATCTATGCGGTGGCAGTTGATGCAGTTTTCTGGCATGTTTTGCATTTTTTTAACCCACAATTTAGATGTTTTTGCATGCAGTTTTCATGCCTTTTTTTTTCTTTAACCACTTGACAACTGGGCACTTAAACCCCCTTCCTAACCAGACCAATTTTCAGCTTTCAGCGCTCTCACACTTTGAATGACAATTACTCAGTCATGCAACACTAGTTTCACACTCTCGCGACTTTCGACTTTTAACCAGACCAATCCTTCCCCCAAATTCACGGGTCAACAGTTCACCAATTTCTTTTTTTTTCCGTACTTTTGACGTACGTTTTTGTAGATTTAACACCCAATTTTTTTACGTTTTGTACGGTCTTTTGACGTAGTTGACGGTGGCGTATCTACACTTGGAACCCATTCTCATTAAACATTTCGTCACTATACCGGAGTGGTACTGGAACGACGTCACCATTCTTCTCTTGTGAGGTATCCCGTACCACATTAGAGGTGTGACACGAGACGTTAAATGCTTACCGTACATGTTACGTCCCACATAACACCTCATT
>BLSH010198986.1:1130287-1164237 GCA_018402905.1 Glandirana rugosa | reverse complement strand
GCCCACAACAAAGCCCCCTTATGTGAGATATGCCCACAACAAAGCCCCCTTATGTCAGATGTGCTCACAACAAAGCCCCTTATACCAGATGTGCCCACAACAAAGCTCCCTTATATCAGATGTGCCCACAACAAAGTTCCCTTATATCAGATGTGCCCACAAAAAAGCTCCCTTATGTCAGCTGTGCCCACAACAAAGCCCCTTTATGTCAGCTGTGCCCACAACAAAGCCCCTTTATGTCAGATGTGCCCACAACAAAGCTCCCTTACATCAAATGTGCCATAACTGTACGGGTGAATCCTGTACAGGTGGCAACCCTAGCAGGGATCCATCCGTTGATCCCCGCTGAGCCGGCGGATGACAGCTCAGTCTCTGCACTCTGTGGACAGACCTCTCATCCGATCTGCCAGGCGGATGGAAAATAGGGTTTCCATCCGTCTGCATTTATCGGATCGGATGTCAGTGAACATGTCACCGCTGACATTCGTCGCTTCGTAGGAGGAGAATGGAGAGTCCCTTCAGGTCCACCTGAAAACTGACAGGCAGACCTGAATGGTCCGTACGTGTGAAAGGACCCTTAGGCCCCTTTCACACAGATGTTCCGTTCAGGTCCGCTGTTCGTTTTTTGAGGCAGACCTGAACGGACCATCCATGCATGGAGTGACGGATGTCAGCGGTGACATGTTCGCTGACACCTGACGCTCTCCCATCTGCTCCAGACCCGTAACGTCTGGCAGATGGGAAACCTATTTTTCCATCTGTCTGCGGATCAGATCAGATGACAACGGACAGATGGATCCGTTGTCATACGATTTGCCATAGGGGAGAGAGGGGGCTCTGATGTATCCGTCTCTGCACAGAGAGCGGAGACAGATCCGTCATCCATCAGCTCAGCAGGGATCAGCGGATCGATCCCCGCAGAGCTAAACTGAGCCCGCTGATGGAACAGCCTTGTGAAACCGGCCTTACTGATTTTTTGAGGGGTTTGTCAAGTGCTGCCTTGTTACATACCACCTGCTGCAGGGTCTCACCTTGTGAGTTTCAACAAAAGTTGCAATGTTGCAGTTTGATCACTAGGGGAAAGGAGACTGAGGAAATTCTGTTGTCTGCATGCAGCAGAATGATGATATCATCCCACCCTCAACAGGGTCATTGACTGGAGGTCATCAAATGCTTTAAAGATATTTTTTTTTTTTTAAATAAATATACTGTTTGTAGTTTTTGTATTGTAGTTTTTTTTTTAATGAAAATCTAGATTAGGCATAGAGAGTGGATTGGCAATTTATTCTCCCTGGAGATGTAGTAGATAATTTAGCAAATTGGTATTTTTAATGAATTATTGAGTCCCTGTCGTTACCTGTGTGTTGCAATATATATTTCTATTTCACAGATACATGGTTATTGATCAACATTAAGATAATGCATTTTATGGACACTATACATTTGGAACCTTACCTATTTTATCAACTTTATTTATAGTTATTTACTTTTTTTGTTTTTTTCTAATAAGAGAGGATACATTTGCCTTTTAATATCAATCCTGTCTGAGTTTTTAAATTATAGCTCTTTCTGAGACAAATTAATTTTCCAGAATAAAATATTAGCTACAATTGATAATATACCAGATCAAAATCATCCAAAGATGCATTTTCTTAATAGCAGTGAAAGGCATTCCAAAGGAGAGGTGAGCACGCTGAATCAAAGAATTCTGATTTATCCGTTTCACTTAAATATATTTGTGCCCAATCACTTCATCCCCATGGTCAGAGTACTGGGGTAGCCAACAGATAGTGAGTGCAAGCTGCTAGTTCACTTTGAGGTTATATAACAGGGGTTCATTTTAGGTGTTGGGTTACAGCTAAACTGCAAGAAAAAAAATTTAAAAAAAAATTAACCAAAAAAAAAAAAAATTTAAAAACCTCATTAATGTAGTTGTGCTAAAAATAATGAAACTCTTTTTTTTTTTTTTTTTAATCACTGGCCTTTTTTACTTATTTTTAGCTATTATATTAACATGAATACTTAACAGTAACCTAGGTATTTCAGTCCAGAAAAAATAAACGAACAATCTCTCTTTCACGCTGCCTTATGATTTACAACCTCCTTTTCTCTCCTGAAAAATGTTACATTGGCATTCATCTGGATGCTGTAACGGGCATTGCTAGGCAAACAATGGTGCAGAATTACATCCTGGTACCCACCCACTGATGACGGCTGCCATAGTGTAATGTGTGTGAACGCAGTGTGTAGAGGACTACTATTGCACATGTTAACACTTGGGAGATGGCCTGTGTCCTTTTAATGTGACTCGACCCCCTTGTGAATGTGACCCAACAGGTCATGTTTCCCAGTTTAAAATACAGATAAAAATAATTTTTGTAGCCACCCTGTCATGTAGTTTAAAACTGGCCAAACTCATACCCTGTAAAACAGGCTAGAATCCTAAACTTTCCTGTTGGAGAGAAGAATTGTCCCTGAAAAGTCCCTGGAAATTCAGCATTTGCGGGACTGTTGATTTCCTTCACCCCATGTAAAGCTCAATGGTTCCTCCGGCCAATGTCATGTCACTGCCGAAGACAGTAATGACTTTGAGGTCAGCAAGAGGAACCCCTAAGATCGACACTCCCAGAAGTGTGGGTTTCCCCAGAGGACTTCAGACAACCCTTCCTCTTGAGCGTAGCGGCGTTGGCTGCAGACAGTTGAAAAAAAAAAGTAATTCTGCTAACATTTAGCACAGAATAATATACTAAAATAAAAGACTGACCAATATATGTTATCAAGTTCTGCACAATCATTTAACTTTTAACAAGATGCTCCAACTTGTACAAAGTGTCAGGTATTGCAGTCAAAGAGCTATCCCACTATGCCACCTTAGACATAAAAGAGGACAGGGGATCTGACACAAAAGGACCTCCCTCTGTCTTGCTGACTTATGACTGGTCAGGGCCACTTGCTGCCAATAAGCGGTCAATGCCAAAGGTAAGGGGTTGTGAATAATAGAGAGATCAATGCCCAACTCCAGGAAATTTAAATTACTACCTTGAAGTGGGGCTGCTGAAGTTTTAAGATGGTGGGGCGCCAGACCCTGCCCTTCCTTCCTTTTTGCCCCATCCCACTTCTTAGAAGCCACACCCCTTATAGGCTCCACCCAGTCTGTACACAATGTACAGTATAACTCAGCTGTCAGTCTTAATTCTCAATAAAATATTGCTGGCTCATTCATCCATTAAATCCCAAAGGTAAAGAATTACATGAGCTGTGAGGTCTGCACAGGAACCCAGCACAGACGGGCATTATGTGGGGTTTCATATCCCATCAAGCTCCATCCTAATTCCTTATTTTATAAAAGGAACGCTGGAAATCCTCCACTAACCCCTGACACAAGGTGAGCCATAGAAATGTCCCTGGTTTTTGGAACTGAGCAGCTTCACTAACATACATCTGCATTATCTGTCAAAAAAAGTTCAAAATGTAATTATAAAATCAGGTGCTTTAAGATGGCATTCATTGGAAAGCAGTTATTGTAGAGGAATTGTCATGAGTAGACATTCCTCTTGTTCTGTTTGATGCTGAGATACACAGATGCTGAGCACAGGCAGCTTCAACCAACACAGCAACTCCACTCCTGGTGACTTGTTGTTCCCTGCATTGGAAGTCATGAATCATTGCTTACAATGCACTGAATGCAGGGTGAAGAAGTCACCAGGAGTTAAGTTGTTGCTGTTTTGGGTGTAGCTGCCTGTTAAACAGTAAAGTATGAAGAGCTGAGGGTGTGCGGTGCTGCTGAGCTCTGTGGTCCCCCAATGTCAGCAGACTAATTGCAGATCAATTACTGCCTGTGTATCCCTGAGAACTCCCTGTGACTTACATGCCAGCTCAGAGTTCTTATCCTACTGCTGAGCTTTGGAAGGGACCTGTTCAGCCTTATCTGTTATCTATGGATGCAGACTAATCACTGCCTGTGTATTGCTGGGAGCTGCCTGTCATTTATGCTCAGAGATCTTACCTTGCAGACATTGCTGTGCTTGGATCTCCCTCTGCTCTGTACAGGATGGTGGGTGGGGGAAGGGTCCCTGTGGAGAGGGGAAACATTGCTGGAGGTAGAGACTAAGTGTCGGAGTGCGACTTGTGGAGGGGGGGACCTGGCTAGACAGCAGGCTAGAATGTGTAACTGCAAGCAGAGATGATCTTGGCTCCCCCCCCCAGGCAGAGACCAAATGGACTAGGCAGTTTAAGGTCTGTAGATTTAGACGTCCTAAAAAGCTCCTATTCTCAGAATGGAATGTTGGAAAGCAGCCAATGAAGGTGGAGAATTCATTTTACTGTGTTCTAGATAGGGTTTTTTAATGAGATTTGGGACGTTTGCCCTTCTCTTTCTTATCTAATCTGTCTATTCCAGCAATTAACAGCAGCACAGCTAGAGAGAAATTCCAAAGATTTTTTTTTTTCTTTGGAGTTTCTCTCTAGCTGTGCTGCTGTTTGTTAATTATAGTTAATTTTTATTTTTATTTCTTACTTATTTTTTTGGTGGGGCGCCGCCCCTACAGCCCTTATGGACGAGCCTCCACTGGCTGAACCCACACTGCAAGGAGTAACAGCTTGTTTTTGTCTAGGGCAGTGGTTCTCAAACTTAATCCTCAAGTACCTCCAACAGGCCATGTTTTGGGAATTTCTCTTAGATAAAATAGCTGTCCAAAATACCAAGCCATTGACTCCGATTAAAAACACCTGTGCAAGATAAATGAAAGCTTGCAAACATAGCCTGTTGGGGGTACTTGAGGACTGAGTCTGAGAACCACTGGTCTAGAGGACATCTTAAAGTAGATTTACTTACCTGATTCTCCGCTCTTCCGTTCTCCTAGACCAGTTGCTACAGTATCTTCCCCCCCATGCTTCAGCGGTCTAAGGTCCATAGTCCTGCAGTGGATGTGAGGATGCTAATGGACAGTCCACCACCAGAGCATGCAAGAACACTATGAGTGCTTTCACTCTCCCTTAGAACTAACTGAGCAGTTAAAGTGTTACTAAACCCAGGACCCTGCATTCACTACATTTGGTCTATCATAGTACACAGAACATGGAAATCAAATTATTTTAGTAAATATAAACTGATAAATACCTTTTCTCATCAGCAGTATATAGCAGTCTTATGACTTATATCAGTGTCTGGTTAAAGCTTGTAGAAGGAGTTTTCATTCTCCTCTGATTGTCCTATGAGGCTGCATGACTCCTGACCCTCTGTCTGGACAGTGCTGAGTGGCCTTGTGCTGATCACATGAACCCCCCTCCCCCATAAAATCTAGCAATATACATGAAACTGAGCATGTGTAGAGTGTCCCCAAGGCTCTATCTGGAGATGCATTGGGGACTGTGGAAGAAGGGGAGGATCAGAGAAGACAGGATCAAACTGCCTTTTTATACAATTCACAGAATTCATCCCTTAGGTTCCACAGTGAGTATAATAAGGAAGCTTTACTGCATATACAGACTGATTTTACTGTTATGGATTTAGTAACACTTTAACACTTGCAGTGTGGGTGCAGTCCCAATGCAAACTAGAACTTTCAAGTTTACCAGAGTTGGGCTTTAAAGGAGAAGTATAGGCAAATAGTTTTTTGGCTATACTTCTCCTATGGATCACAGGAGTGCAGTTAGATCTAAAGCTAAACTCCACTGTCGGCTGACGCCACAGAGCTGGTCCAGGCTCTGAAAAGATTCGTCCAGAAGCCTGAACCAACAGCTGGCTCAGCCTCTCAGTGAGCTGCTGAGAGCCTGAGCCAGCCACGCACGACCCCTACACAGCCCAATACTCCAGTGAGCACTGGAAAGGCAGAGCAGAGAGATGGTGATGACAGTCCCCGGCTCTCTGCAGGACTAAGACCAAGAATGGAGCAATCAGTGGTGTTTGATCGCTCAGTTCTCGGATTTAGCGGTGACAGGGGACAGCTGCAGCTGGGATCGGTGCTGCGGCCATCTATGTAAGTAGGATTGTTTGTTTTTTTATAATCCCATAATTCTCTTTTAAGGCACAGCACCTGCTAAACAGCTATATATTCAAGAACAGAAGCTGCTAATGGTCTGTCATGGGGTTTTCTAAAAACTGATATTTTAGAGATGTTTCTTCCTTCCTGAGCAAACCCTTTTTCCCACTAATGTTAACCCCATTGTTAAATTAGTGTTTTCAGACCAGAAAAAAAACAACAACATTTCATGTTTATGCTCGTTAGTTGTTCTGTATATTTGTAGAGAAGCAAACAAAGCCAGGTCTCTGCATTTCCATTATGCATGCGATGTGGGAATATTATTACCTCATTCCTACCAATGTAGGAATGACAGGGGGTTTATTTAAGGTAACTGATAACATAAAAAACTACAGTTCAGTAGAAGACTTCTTTAATCACTGGACAGATTAGATTAGAACACCGTAAGCCATACTCACCGTAAGCCATACTCATTCCCACAGATGTCATTGTAAAACAATATTTGCTCATTTGCAATTCCAAGACTGCAGTACAGACACTCCTCTGCAGGGCACCATATATCTTCCCCACATTGTGACGGGCACCCTAATGATGCTGATACCAAGGTTTTTGGAATGGCTACCTGGAATCCATCCCCAGATCTTTGCTGAGCTCTCTCAAATTGTCTAATTGGAGCTCTCATGGTGAAAAATATTCTTCACTCTAATAATTCAGAATTTATGCTTTGCTGACATTTTGTTGACTTAACATGGTACTTTGTTTAAGTGGATTAGGTCCTGGCATGAATTGAATTCTTGGAGCTTGCAAAGCATTAAAGCAATGTACTTACTGTTTTATTCTCATTTTTTAAGTTCAGCTTGTAGTTTGGGAAAAAGGGCCAAGCAATAAATGCTTACACCTCAGTACATTCTAGCACAGTGTTGATCCACGTTAGCCATCGTCAAAAGCAGGAACATTAAAGTGGTATTAAAACCAAAACCAAAATTTTTATTTATTGCAGCTTGGTAGTCATTAGATGTGGTAGCTGCAATAGTTTTCTTTTTATTAGGCTTTTTCCTTCTTATTTTCACCTGGTTGATCTGGTCAGCAAAACATCTCCTGTATTAGGGTACCCCCACTCTGGATGAAGGAGCACAGGGGGAACCTATAGTCAGCAGCATTGTCAATCTGGAGGTAGGGGAATGTTAGATGTCCTAGTCGATTTTAATACACTAACAATCTGAAGCCAAACTCCAGCTAACACTTTATAACCAGCTACAGCTCCTGCGATTCAAGACTCAGACTGAGAAAATTCTGAACATGGCTGTTCCTTTGTCTCCAGAACACTTCCTCCTTCATGTACCAACCATACCACTAAGCCAATACAATCGAAGTGCCTTACCACATCTGTTGAACGCTGCTAAGCATGTAATACCAATATACTGGAAGCAGGTACAGGTTCCTAGTTGTAAGGAATGGTTTAAGAAGGTAAACGTGATTATGGAGGCGGAGGAGTGGGCAGCCACCTGCAGGGATACTTTATCAGTGGTTCTGCAGAATTTGGGTGGCTTGGCGGGAAGATACCACGGCTTCAGACTATGTCCAATCCAGCTTTGATGTTGCCATCCTGAAATTAGCTGACCTCAACTTTGGATCATCGTCTTGATCTTCCCGATTACTACTGTGGTCAATATGACCTCGGTGGTAGAGTGGTACCTCATCAGGGAAAGGACACAGGATTCTCAACCAGGTGGGTTGAGGGGCTCCAGGAAGTTTGCATATTTGGGAGGAAACTGTTTTTTCAGTTTCTTCTTTGTTTAGGAAAATTGGTTTTGGGACCTGATCCGGGTGGAATGAAATCCCCAGTCCTGGGTCTGGATTTTGCAATCCACCAGCACACTGATTGGTCAGGTGTGTGCTGGGCTATTTGAAGACACCTGGCCATAGTTCTGGGCTCCACCTTCCCGAGGAGTCCAGGCTTGCAAGGGAGAAGCCAGCCAGGGTGTGCACTGAAGAAGCCAGAGAGTGCAGGTCTGCACTGAAAGCCAGAAACCCAAGCGTTCGCTGACAGGAGTCAGGAGGGCTCCATGTGGGAGCCGGAGCAGTGGTCCTGCTGCTAAAGAGAGCAAGGTGGCTTGGTATTTTTATTTACTATGTTGCATGTGTAAGCCAGGAGGCTGAATATACCATTATTGGATGCTGATGGTGAAAACCCCCTGCGAGGGAAACCGTGCTGTTTTGTTTTTTCTAAACTTTCTTTATTAAAAGTGGGTCAACAAGCCCTGAAACGGAACATTTTGGTGTGGACTGTACTCACTAACATGCGCTACACTTGAGCTAAACAATCCCCAACATTGCACATCCCTTTCCTGCTGGGTTAGCCTTTGACAAACATTGTTGTCTACAATATCGCTGACTCCAGGTTTCTATCCTAGACCAGGCTACGCAACATTTTTGAGTTTTTTGTTCCTTTTGGGAAAAAGGTTTTCCATAAATAAAAAAGTTGATCTTTGTAAGCATTCCTGTCAGTGGTATATGGTTTGTCTCTTCCCTGTAACTGGCACATCTGCAGGACAGCTTGCGCTTTTGAAAAACTATAGACTTAATGACAGGATCACCAGGTGAAAATAGAAGAGAGCCTAAAAGAGAAAACAAATGCAGCCATCACATCTGAAATTTGGTAAGCTGCGATATAATAAATGTTTGCTTTTGGATTTAATATCACTTTATACCAGCAGCTTCATAAGAATTCAGTCACTGATGTACAGTGTGAAGGTCACAGTACTGATGTGTTGTAAATGGTGCACTGCACTGCCTACTTTTTTGTCCAATTCCATTGGCTTCAGAGTGGTCCAATGTGGTGGACTGTGTATTGCATGACACTTTTTTTCAGCGCACACCACTGCAGCACAGTGACGTGAACTGGCATGATAGGGAACAAAGCTTTTGTCTTGTGTTGTGTTGAAATATGCATACCAACACCCATGGTGTGAATGGGCCTTTACACGTATACATTTTTTATGTTCAGCCTGCAATCAACAAACAAATGTAACAGATTACGCTATGGACGCTCTACAGCAGGAATCTTCAAACTACGGCCCTCCAACTGTTGTGGAACTACACTTCCCATGAGGCATTGTAAAACTCTGACATTCACAGTCATGACTGGGCATGATGAGAATTGTAGTTCCCGAACAACTAGAGGGCCATAGTTTGAAGACACCTGCTCTACAGCATGGATGGACAAACCTGCCGTGCTGTCTATTGTATCCTGGTAGCTAGCACTTGTGGCTGTCAGAATACCCAAACAGGGATTGCATCTGGTTGGATACAATCACTGTTTGGTCAATAATTTCCCACCCAGCTCCGTTGATTTTTCAGGAGGGTGCCCAACAATATCAGCTGGTTCATCAGGAACCGGACGAAATTTTCACAGTGTATGGCCAGCTTTAGTGATATTTTGGTTTAGTATAAAAAACTGCAAGATTTGAATTTGATCTATACTGACTGCAAAATGTTAAATGAGAATTATTATTTCCTGGCCTATTATCAACACCTGTATCTCAGAAAAGTTGGAGAAGATATTTATCCATCACAATTTCAGAAAGCATGTAAACTTTAGTTCAGGCAGGGCATAAGCAAATAAATCTAATTGGTTTATATGGTTCCATATGTGGCTTGTAAATTGTAGACATCAATGAATGTAAAAATAAAGCACACAAAGGCTACATACCTTTATAACCCAACATGTCCGCTCCAAAACAATTTTGCAGATTTTGAGTGATTGGCAAAATTCCTGTGACATCACACTGATGGCCTCCATGCTGAGCCCTTTCCTCTCCTGCAGGTCCACATAAAGCGGAGTTCAACATGTTTTTTCGTTTATTAAAAGTGAGCAGCTACAAAAAGTGTAGATGCTGACTTTTAATACTCGTCTTCCCCCCCCCCCTCCTCCCGGCGGTCCCGCTATTCCTAGTGTGGGCACCCGGCCCGGCTTTACGGCCGGGCACGCACTGCGCATGCGGGAGTCGTGCTGCATGTTCCTAGTGGCCAGGCAATCTTCTGGGACATGTAACGTGCCCCAGATTGCCAGGAGGGAGGGGCTGCCTAGGAGGAGAGGAGAAGTCGCCTAGGCAGCCAGGCGAAGGAAGGGGGAAGTGTGACAGGAAGTACCTGTCAAAACAAGGTACACACTCCCACCCCCTCCCCCCCCCAAAAAAAATAAATGACATGCCAAATATGGCATGTAAGGGGGCGAGGAGTGCTTAAAGCGGAAGTTCCACTTTTGGGTGGAATTCAGCTTTAAATTGTTCCCCCTCTACTCAGCTACATATAATGCAGACACTCCCACAGGAAGCCGGATTTCATCTGTCAGAAGGCATGTGCCAATATAATGTGAAGACAAACTGCAGATGCCTAAAAAAAATTCACAGCTTTTAGAAGAATTTGTAATTTTTAGGGTTCCTTCTTGAAAAATATCTGAGTACCAGTGACTAAAATGGCATGCATGTGGACGCATGGGCACACCTACAACAGATGCTGGGGCTTAGTGTACTATTTAAGCCTGAGGCCCGCATGGGATCATTGCTAGATGGACTAGATTGTATCTCTCTTATTCTTGATGCTAAATCCTAATACCTGGCTGTCGTCTGGTCTGCCTCTGGATTTCCCCTGTCTGTTTTATGTCTGCCGCCTATCTATGTCACCGAACTCGGCCTGGACTCTTGACCAAGATTGTGCCTAATGATTCTGTACGTTGGTGTCTGCATGTTGCCAACCTCTGCTTGTCTCTGACCTTGATCCTGCTTGTGATTTAGTGCCTGACTGCCACCTAACTCGGCTTGTGACTTGGCTTTGCTCTCTACAGGTCTGGTTGAAGTCAGGGTGCCCTCATCACTGTGCTTCTGCTTACCTGACACCAGCAAAGTTCAAGTCTGCAGTTCTAGCTTCCTGGCAACTGCACCCTTCCATTGCCCTAGCAGCAGTCTCTGTCTCAACTTCCAGGGGTGCTTGAAAGAGAAGTATACAGGAGGCTACCTCGTCATCTCAAGCTCAGGTGTGTGACATTATTTTATAGTATTAGCATATCTGTGCCTTTTAAATGGGACTGCAAATCAGGATGGTCTCACAACTATCAGGATGGATGTAACATATGGAGCAGAGTGAAGGTCCATCTTCATGGAGTTTACATTGCATCATGAACTTTATGCATTGATGTTTTTTTGTACTTTGATGTCTGTAAGGCGCCTGTGTTATATGCCAGTTGTCATTTTTTTTCTCAGAAATACAGAGTACAAAATGATGTTCAGCCTGAATAATCCTGCATATCTGTGACACAATTGATGACCACATGGAAGTTGGATCTTTCAAGAATCAAGGACCATCTCATGACTATAAATGCAATGCTGTAGAACATACTCATTTTTATACATGTTCTTAAATCCAAAAGTAAAAGCGAAAAGAATACCTTGTGGCCTCTGGATCCCAGATAACAATATCTGCATCGGAGCCTACGGCAATTTTCCCCTTCCTTGGGTACATGTTAAAGATTCTTGCAGCATTGGAGCTTGTGACAGCGACAAACTTATTCTCATCCATAATACCACTGTGCTGGAAAACAGAGTGAAATAATAATAACAAAGCTAATGGGCTGTAAGAAAAAAAGCTAAAGTTTTTTTCCTGCACTAAAATTAAAGTGTACCTGTAGTGATCATAAAATTGGTTAGTATGCACCTACTGTCTATATATCTACAGTTTCCTTCAAGAGTCCGAAATCCATACCTCCCCATTTTCTGAGATGGGAACAAGGGACACCTAGTAGCAAAAGTATGTAAGCATAGGACACACCCCCTGCCACGCCCCTTTAAAGGAGAATTATAAATGATTAGTTAAACACACAAGTGTTTTTTTTTTTACCACTATTATTCCTTTATGCTGGCTTTTGACATTTATGAATGCAGCAATTTAGAAATTGGATAAAAGGTTTAGCACTGAGAAACACTTTTTGATAGATAAGTTTATATACAACTATATACAGTGTCTCACAAAAGTCAGTACACCCCTCACATTTTTGTAAATACTTTATTATATCTTTTCATGTGACAACACTGAAGAAATGACACTTTGCTACAATGTAAAGTAGTGAGTGTACAGCTTGTATAACAGTGTAAATTTGCTGTCCCCTCAAAATAACTCCACACACAGCCATTAATGTCTAAACTATAATAGAAGACAGAGGGCGCCAGGTTAATGTCAGATAAAAACGCCATTCAATTTATTGAATAGCTTGAGCTGATAGCCTGAGGAAGGAGGTGGAGCCTCTGAAACGTTGCGGCTTGCCCCCCAAGCACTTTGATCCTCTCTTCCCTTGTTCTCTACCACGTCTCCTGCTTGTATGCCGATTGACGCCGCTGGTCATATAACATCTCGGTTGGTCCGTGCTTTGGTGTGCAGCCGCTTGCACCCGGCTTCTCCATCCACAGTGTGACTTGGATCCGGATCTCCCCCATGTACATCCTTGCCGAATGGACTGCACACACCCCTGACATCAGTGTCTGCTCTGATCATTGTGACTGCTGTCGCACTCTCCCTGTGGTCAGCTGACACACAACGCTCTGGCAGAGCTTCCTGCTATATTGGGGTTCATCCAGCCATCCTCCAACTCATCCCGACATCACATGGAGCATTGCACATGCTGACACCCAGTTTTAAATGTAAGTGGACATTAATAAATTGAATGGTGTTTTTATCTGACTTTGACGCCTTCTGTCGTCTTTTATACTGCTGCCTGAGAGTTTCCCAACCTTCATAGGTTGTGTGCTGTTCACCATCTGACAAGCATAATTGCTTTTGGATTATATGGACTAGATGAACTTTGTATCTACTCCACTGGCTGTTGTACACTCTGTTTTTCATCCTCTAACCAAGTGGTTTTTATCATGTTATTTATCGGTCTTTATCCTATACCTTCATAATCAACATTTAATACTCAGTGATGCGCTCATTTTCCAGTCATCCTCTGGTGTACTGGTTGTGTGTGTATGAATTAATGTCTAAACTGCTGACAACAAAAGTGAGTACACCCCTAAGTGAAAATGTCCAAATTGGGCCCAAAGTGTCAATATTTTATGAGGCCACCATTATTTTCCAGTACTGCCTTAACCCTCTTGGGCATGGAGTTCATCAGAGCTTCACAGGTTGCCACTGGAGTCCCCTTCCATTCCTCCATGATGATGTCACGAAGCTGGTGGATGTTAGGGACCTTGCGCTCCTCCACCTTCCATTTGAGGATGCCCCACAGATGCTCAATAGGGTTTAGGTATGGAGACATGCTTGGCCAGTGCATCACCTTTACCCTCAGCTTCTTTAGCAAGGCAGTGGTCATTTTGGGGGTGTGTTTGGGGTTGTTATGTTGGAATACTGCCCTGTGGCCCAGTCTATGAAGGGAGGGGATCATGCTGTGCTTCAGTATGTCACAGTACATGTTGGCATTCATGGTTCCCTCAATGAACTGTAGCTCCCCAGTGCCGGCAGCACTCATGCAGCCCTAGATCCTGACACTCCCACCACCATGCTTGATTGTAGGCAAGACACATTTGTCTTTGTACTACTCATCTGGTTGTTGCCACACACGCTTGACACCATCTGAACCAAATACGTTTATCTTGCTCTCATCATACCACAGGACACAGTTCCAGTAATCCAGGTCCTTAGTCTGCTTGTCTTCAGCAAACTGTTCTTGTGCATCATCTTTAGAAGAGGCTTCCTTCTGGGACGACAGCCATGCAGACCAATTTGATGCAGTGTGCGGCATATGGTCTGAGCACTGACAGGCTGACCCCCCCCCCACCCTTCAACCTCTGCAGCAATGCTGGCAGCACTCATATGTCTATTTCCCATAGACAACCTCTGGATATGACGCGGAGCATGTGCACTCAACTTCTTTGGTCGACCATGGCAAGGCCTGTTCTGAGTGGAAGCTGTCCTGTTAAACCGCTGTATGGTCTTGGCGACCGTGCTGCAGCTCAGTTTCAGGGTCTTGGCAATCTTCTTATAGCCTAAGCCATCTTTATGTAGAGCAACAATTCTTTTTTACAGATCCTCAGAGAGTTCTTTGCCATGAGGTGCCATGTTGAACTTCCAGTGATCAGTATTAGAGAGTGAGAGTGATAACACCAAATTTAACACACCTGCTCCCCATTCACACCTGAGACCTTGTAACACTAACGAGTCACATGACAACGGGGAAGGAAAATGGCTAATTGGGCCCAATTTGGACATTTTCACTTAGGGGTGTATTCACTTTTGTTGCCAGCGGTTTAGACATTAATGGCTGTGTGTTGAGTTATTTTGAGGGGGCAGCACATTTACACTGTTATACAAGCTGTACACCCACTACTTTATATTGTAGCAAAGTGTCATTTCTTCAGTGTTGTCACATGAAAAGCTATAATAATATATTTACAAAAATGTGAGGGGTGTACTCACTTTTGTGAGATGCTGTAACTAAAGGCAAAAACGTTTTTAGTAATTATCTGTCATTTTATAGTTGTCTGTTCACCCATTGGGGAGATTCATCCTCTGTTTGTCTTTTTACTGTTATCACTGAGAGTGAAAGTGAAAAAATCCTAAATATTTGGTTGTTACCAGAACAGGAATAGAGGGGAATTCATCCAATGAGGACACTAGTTCTGGGGCCTTTAGTGACAATCAGGGATTCCCTCACTTTTGGGGGGGGATTTCCTTGCATTTCCTGTTTTTCTGTTAGGACAGGAAATATTAAGGGAAATCTCCTCAATGGGACATGGATGACAAAAAAAAAAAAAAAAAAAACTGACAGAGGTTGTAACCCTCTCTTACAATCCAAAATAGAAAAAATGTTGCCATTAGTTCTACTTCAGTAAAGTACCTTGTATTTTGTTACTTCTGCTAAAATTTAGAAGAAATCTAGAGGCAGTTTATTTTGTTTACAGCGGGGGTCGGCAAGCCGTCAATCACGATTGACTGACTGGTTGACCGCGGGGAGCCGACAGGTGGATTGTGACCTCTGCAGAGGACAGAGGACACTACAGTGGTGGGGGGTGATGTAAAGGGGGCAGAGGACACTGCATTGGGGGAAGAGGACACTACTGTTTGGGAAGGTGGGCAGAGGACACTGCAGTAGGGGTGGTTGGGGTGATGTTAAGGGGCAGAGGTCCAGAACACTACATCTACATCTTTTTATTGGGAGCTTGATAGGTTAGTACCCCCCCAGGGGATCTTTGCTTTCTTCCATATTGTCCAGAGAGATCTCAACCTCTGAAAGGTCGCCTACCCCTGGTTTACAGTCACTAACGGTTTGTTACAATCCAACATTTCCAAACTTCAGTCTAATATACATCACCTAGCAGTACCACCATTAGGCCCATGAGCAAAATCTTGTTAGCTAACCAGGAAGTGAGTGACACCATTGGAGAAGGTTAGTTGGTAATTCTATGGACAGTATTACTAGCCTGACATAGGCCTTACAGTACTGGCCTCCTATACTGCTACAACACTGCTTTTTCTATTCTAGATTTCACTCGACTACTAATTTGTCCATACATTCACACTCCTTCCAGCCTCAATGGGGATTTCAGACGGGCAACTTTTTTATGTCTGTCCCCAAACCCTTCTCTTGTCTCAACGAATGCACTCTTCTCTCTGAAATGGTCCCGTGGTCCATAGAAGGAGATACATTCCATCTGTTTGTTGGTCAAAAATGTTTCAAGAAAATTTTTCCTGTAGTGCATCGGGCAATGCCAAACTAAATACTGACTCTAAAGAGACTATATCATTTCCCAAAAGGCTGTCCAGCAAAACCTGTAATACCCTGTGAGGATGTTCTCTAGCTGCACTACACATGCCAGACTTTATTAATATATTAAACAAACCTGTCATTCTATTTACTAGTTATTTAAAGAGTATGTATACATTTTTATTAAATATTTTCTTTATTATGCCTAGGGCAAAAAAAAAAAATTGACAAACATTTTTTTTCACATCTAATACTTATAGTATTCAAGCTCTATGTATTAGCAGTGACTTTCTTGAGGCTCATTCTGCAGCCATGCTGTAAAATAGACCTAAAGAGTAGGAAATCAGAGATTGCAGCATGGCAATTTGGGTTTGTCAGTTATAAGCTAGCATTCTATTTCCAGGCATTTTAAAGGGGATGTATTTTTATTATCTTTACTCTGTTTAGAAAAAAATATAATATAATATTTTTCTTGCTTATATGTTTTATGTTGTGTTCATACTGCACACCCAACTGCAACTGGGGTAAGCAAACCCTTATAGTTTGCTTATACTACTTGTAGCCAAGAACTCCAAAAGAAGCACATTTGCTGAGGCTCAGTCTGCAGCCTTGCTCTAAAGAGGGCCCAAAGAGCAGGAAAGATCAGATTACACAGATTGCAGTATGATTTGGATCGAAGACACACTCATCCTACTCTTTTCTAGCAGAGGCCATATGGATTTGTCAAATTTACAAAGGCTTTCAAACACGCATACAGGCAGAGTTGTTTTTTTTTTGTAGAAAATCCAACATGCTTTGCAAACAGAGATTTATGGATGCACCCAGTATTAAATGTATATTTGCTACATATAAAATTGACAAAAAAGGTATATAACATTTTATGAATGTATGCATACAAGTTCTACTAAAAAGCAATATATTTTCCTTTGTAGTGCTTACATTAGCACCATATTAGGGTCAAGGGTTTATCATCTGCCACAAATGTGTGGTTTCCTGAGTGACTAAATACTATTTTTATAACTCTGTATACTGGTCATTCATTTGATTAGCTTTGCCAACAGCAATGACCCATTATGTTCTCCATCTATTCAATTGTTATATACTGACTGGTTATTCTGTGTTTGGCTCTCTGGCTATTTTTTAAGCAGGTTTTCTAGCCATTCACCTAAACCTCCAGCTTTACTATTTTGTCACATATCTAGAAAAATGTTGCAGGTTTGGGGGGTCCAAGGTCAGTAACTAAGTGAAGCTGGAAAATCAGAACAAAATGTTGGTGCTTGCAGCTCCTCAATCAAGCTGGCATTGACAGATTCTATATTTCCTACAATGGAATTGTCACTTTAAAAGTAGTTTCTAGGATTTGATAACATGTATTGTCCCCCTCACCTTAACATTTTTTTTCTGGAATGCAGAGACAATGTGAGAATTTACTAGTAGCTCCATCTTCTGGTGAAATCTGATATTGCACTATAACAATAAAATAATCACATACTCTAGGGCAGTGTTTCTCAAACTTTTCAGCCAAAGCACCCTATAAAATGATAGACAGTCTCAAGGCACCCTTTAAAATTATGGACAGTCTTGAGGTGGGTACCTCTAAAATGTAAAAACTATTCTAATAGCTTTACACAATGCAGCAACATCCACACTTGGCACACCGAAATGTTAGAGGTGATTTCTTCTTCCAAAGAACACACTTTTGCACACTGGTACTGACTAGTATTCCAATGTTTCTCTTCTCCCTCAATTTCTCTCCATCAGTCAGCTAATATCACCCCAGTGCTGAGGGAGAGGGGCACTGGAGGGTCAAACAAGGATGCTGTGCTTCCTCCACATTGATGAGGTCATAGGTTGTTAGGATGCCAGTGTCTAGAAAATCGTAATGGTGAAAACCTGTGGCTGTGTGTAACTAAAATGCAGGCTGCATCCACCTGCTGCCTTGTATACAATTTTGATCAATTTTTAGGCATTTTGCCAAGGCACCCCTGAATAAACCCCAAGGCACCCCTGCTCTAGGCCAGTTTAACACCCTTCCTCAGCATCAGTGAATGTAAATTACATAGCACCTGTAGTCAGTAGGGAAAGGAATCATGCCCCATCTATGGTGTCAGTCGGAGGAATAGTGCCCCATCTATGGTGTCAGTTCAGTGGGATGAATTGTGACCCGTCATTGGTGTCAGTGGAAGGAATTGTGCCCCATCATTGGTATTAATGGGAGAAATCATGCATCATCATTGGTGTCAGTTGGAGTAATCGTGCCCCATTATTTGTGTCAGTGGGGAGGGCTTGTGCTACATCATCAGTGTTAGTGGGGAGGACTTGTGCCCCATCCTTGGTTTCAGTGGGAGGAATCGTGCCCCATCATTAGTATCAGTGGGAAGAATAAAGGCCCAACGTTGGTGTCGGTGAGAGGAATTGTGCCCCATCATTGGTGTCAGTAGGAGGAATGGTGTCTCTGTGTTAATGGAAGGAATAGTGCCTCATGTCAGTGGGAGGAACAGTGCCCTAAGGGCCAGGTAAAGGTAAGCAAAGGTCTACACCTGGCCCATGGGCCATGGGAAACAGTTTAGACACCACTGCTCTAGGGAAGCACTACGTTTCTCTGGTTAAACTCCGAAGTTCCAAATGACTAAGCAGCAACAGGACAGGGGTCATGAAATATAGGATCTGAATTCTACCTAACCAGTACACTAATATAGGCTCATGGCTTACCACTCCTTTCTCCCAGACAACAGACATTCGGTCCTCCACACCGTTCACTCCATTTGGGATCTTGGTAAAATCATCTTTTCCAAGTGCCTTCTGGTTTGTGTTAAATGTACAGTTATCTGTTCCAGTAACACTCAGATCATCACTGAAAAACAATGGTAAACACGCACATTAGAAAGATTTGTAGTGTATATATACTGTATATACCTTTTTTCCTACATCCTGCATTTAATTACAATTACAATACAATAAATAATAGTTAGCAATGCCTTGTGGCAGCCAACAAAAACACAGAATGCATTATTTAGACCAATAAAAACCTGATTAATGATAGGCTGGCTTCAGATTTTTCCATTCTGCTACTCTTTTACAGTAAGTTTTTGTAAAAGTCCACATATATCTTGCAAAACTTGCATACTGTACATAAACTTCTATATAATAAATCATGAAAGTCAAACTGTCAGGCTTTACTTTGTGTAAAAGATTTGAAGCAGAGCTCCAGATAAGCCGAGATAGTATCTGAAATGGCCATATATAAACACAATCTCATTATTGCGTTATGAAAACCACAATGATTTCTTAAAGCAAACCTGTCAGCCATTGCTCAATAAAAGCCAAACGTTTAAAAGCCGAGGCTATTTAATGATAACAATGGGTGGTCAGATGCAGTGTTGCCACAGTCCGACCAACCACTTTGTGAGATGCTCTCCAAACTTTCAATGACTCAGATAACTCAACAAATGTAAACTGGAACTACGCTTTACCCAGATACAACCATCCCTCTGCTCAGTGAGAATATCCTTATTGACTTCTGAGTCGCTCTCATTCGACGGGGAAAAGGGAATTGAGCATATGTTTGGAGAGAAGAGTGTAGACCAAAAGTTATGGAAGGTGATCCCCTAGTAGCAAAATAAAACCAGGACCAGAGAGGGGCACAGAAGAGACTTATTTGCCTAAGAGGAATGATAGCAGATATTTTATAGTGTATGCTTTTAGATATCTGATATCCTAGAATATCTGACATGTCTGTGAAGATTCTCATTTAACCAGGTCATGGTAGTCTAGTAGTAGCTAGTCACATTTAATTGCACTTGTTTTGTAATATTGAAGATGATTGGCCCACAATTCAAGTGGAACTGAGGAAGCCACTCGATTAGTGGTGAAACATCTAAACCGTCTAAAACATTACAATTCAAGCCAAGTGCAAGCACCCTCTCTTCCTTACAAAATCTCGACAGCCGGATGCTGTCACATTTGTCCATGGTGAACGCCCTAAACGGTCAGTGTTCAGACAAATGTCTAAACAGTCAGCATACCTTGAAACTTTCTGATATGAGAAACAGACACCTATTAGCAGAAAGTATGTAGCAATAAGACACACCCACCATTACATGAAAAAATAATATACAAAATATGATTAGAAATAAACCAAGTGATTTTTTTTTTTTGCCACCACTATGCCTTTATATTGGCTTTTGGAATTTACAAATGCAATTTAGAAATTGGATGAAAGGTTTAGCATTGTAAAGGAAACGAACAGAAGTGCGCTGAGGTCAGTATCAAATAAAAATCACTTTATTAAAATAAGCAGCACACTTACATTGAAATTAGCATGAAACATAATGGATAGGGAACACCAAGCAGCTGTGATCAGTGTGAGGCTGTAGGTAACAGAGGCTGAGGATGACAGGGAGCCAGCCAGCTCAAGGTAGGGATATTAGCAGCAGCTTTCTCAGTTGCACACAAGGATGACAGCTGTCAAAATGTCTGGTGGATGTCAGGAGAGGGGGTGTGCATGACACGTTTCAAGGGCTTTGCCCTCTTTTTCAAATGCAAATTCAGATGCATTTGAAAAAGAGAGTGAAGTCCCTGGAAACACCTCCACTGACCTAAAGTGCCCTGCTGTTCATTTTCTTCTACATTGAGGTAATTCTACCCAGCTCTCCTGCAGGAGCTGCAGAGGTTTCAGTCTCTGTCTCTTCTCCTGCTCAGCCTTCCATTCATCCATCTATCCAGTTGCCTCATCCTTTTGTCTACCCTGTTGATGGTCTACAGATGCAGATGAAAGTTCCAATAGAGTGACTCTGCACTTTTCCTAGGAGCGGCGTATGCACTGTGTACTTGTACACTCTTTGGATTAGCACTGTAAAGCACTTTATGATAGGTACTGTACATAGTGCCTTCCTTATATAGGTACATACATCGGACCAAAATGAGGGACAAACAAGGAAGCAAGAGGGATGGTCCCTAAAAATAAAGGACATTTGACAGCTATGAGCCAATGTTTGGTCCGCACTTCTGTTGAGACCGAACAATGAGCTCATCCCTTGTCCTAATCTGGTACTATTGCTAGCTATTATCAGTTTTGGGTAGACTTTGCCTTACAAAATGTGCTTTTAATTGAGTCCCTTGCCATCTACATGTTTATAAGGATGAATTCTTGTTCCTGTGGATGGCCACCTTTGCACTTTAGCACATCCTAGTTTAACCTGCAAACAATAAGGTAAGCTCCCAAGGAGCAACAGGGGTTGCTCATTTTGATGTACTTCAAGGGGTAAACACAGACACATTTTCAGGTTAAATGGGAAAATTGTTAATTGGTATTATTTTAGTATTGAACATTTTTCCTGCTTTTTATAAGCCTAGGTTGGTATGTATGAAAATTATTTTTCTTCCGAGCACTTGCATGCTGGAGGTTGTCCAGGAGTTGGTCTATTAAGCTGTGCTGTGCTCCCTGGAAGAAAATCAGAATGTTGTATTTTCATACCATGATAGATTCATAAGATCACACAATGTGCACAATACTTCTCACACACACAAGAGCCGGCTGTCACCGCGTGATGTGTCTTGTTCATAGGTTTTAGGCAAATGATTAGCGCTAATAAAGGTGATATTTCTTTTTTTACTTAAAATTTTGGAACTGATACAAGCAGCAATTTTAAGAATCATCATCATCCTTAGTACAAGTCCTAAGTCGGACAGTTTTGCCAAATATTGTAAATACTACACTTCTAAACAAAGTTTATTCTCCTTCTGGGTGGGCACCAGGTCACTTTAAATATGGTCAGCGGTAAAAGGTTTAGTTTACCTTAATGAATTCTCTGCATTAAGGTAAAAAAACCTTCTCTGATCACGATCCCCCCCAGCCCCTCCTTATACCTACCTAAGCCCCATCCCGATCCAATGCTGTGCCCGAGAGCAGCAGCTCTCTCCGCTCTCCTGCTCATCACTGGACATGGAGGTAGCAGCAGAAGCCATTGGCTCCTGCTGCTGTCAATCAAAAACAAATACTTTCTATCCTGCGCTCAGAGGGAAATGACATCTTAGTCCAATGTTTCAATTCTATGAATATTTGAAAAGGCACTTTGGATAATGAGCCGCCTTGCTGCCACTGTTGAACCGGGGATAGTCCAAAGACACTGTAGCAAAAACAAAGGGACAATGGTGCACTAGCCTGGCGCATTATCTTTGATAGAGCCCTTATTTAAAACGTTAAAAAATATATACTCACAAACGAGCTGTTAATATAAAGCATTCCAAGCATATGTGGAGTCCTGCCAATTCACGGACACGTCATATACGGCATCATTCCTATACTGAGATCCTCTGAAATGTACAGTGGTCCTCATCACCAAAATAAGCAGTAATAAACGGTTAATAAAAATCCACAGTTAGACCATAGGTGTGCACGTTAGTAAGATAATGAAAACTTGAGGACCCTAAATACCCTGTAGGTGAGGACCACCGTAGATTTCAGAGGATCTCAGTATAGGAATGATGCAGATTTTACGTTTTGTGTATTATTGTTAATAACCAACAAATTGTAATATTTGCTGCTCCACACATACCTCCTGCCTATTCATTATTTACATGGAGCAATAGAAAGGGCTAGAAAAGTGGGTTAAGGACACACAACTCCTTGAGATATACAATAGAATAGATAGTATAATATCCCCATGGTAACCTGAGAAGGGAAGAGAGCAGAGAGCGGGGAGAGGGCGATGACTCATCCGACCCTCACTGATGATGTACCAAACAGCCGACGAATGGGACGGTCTGGAACGCAGGGAAAGCCGGTCCTGGGCTTGCGTTCCAGACACACGAGACAGCATGAGAGGAGACATTGGGGGGTGATTTGGAAGGTAGCCCTTCAACTGACAGCCCCGCACAAGCAATTAGCCCACGCACACATGTGTGATGAAATGGGATATCACACTGTGTGACGTGCACCCAGTCCCCTCCACGCACAGGATCCTGGCTGGAAAGCAATTACATTCTGATGTGCCGCTAAAGAGAAAGCAACAATTTGTATAGTGCTACGTATTGTGGGCTAATGAAAGTTAATATCTAACACTGTAGACATCCCATTTAGTGTGTGTCAAGGCAGCACATAAAATATAAATGCAAATGTCTATGTATTTATGTATTTACAGTTTCTCAGGATCATTCTTTATACACAAACATGAGGATAGTCTTTTATAGCCATGATATACAGGTGTCAATGTGACAATGGTACCTGGTGGACATGGCAGGAGGAATAAATGGGTGGAGTATGCAAGTAATCCTCTGCAAGGCATACGCCCCTAATGGGGCGGTGCCATGCAGTTTCACCTTCCCACTATGTCATTATCTGTAGTATAAATGTGTGGTTCAGTTGGTGTGTAGCAGGCTCTGAAGAAGAGGTTAAAACCTTGAAACGCGTTAGCCTTCACGGTGTGAGAACCAGCCGTATATGACGTGTCCATGAATTGGCAGGACTCCACATATGCCCAGAATGCTTTATTTTAACAGCTCGTTTGAGTATATATTTTTAAACTTTTTAAATAAAGGCTCTATCAAAGATAATGCGCTAGGCCAGTGCGCCATTGTCCCTTTGTTTTTGCTGTCAATCACAGCCTGTGAGGAGAGAGTAGGGGGCAGGGCAGAGCCTTGTGTGTGTATATGAACACACAAAGCAGGGGGCTTGCTATGGGGGCACTCGGAAGAGAGGAGGGGCCAGGAGCACCAGCAGGGGACTTCAGAAGAGGAGGATCAGGGCGGCTCTGTGCAAAACCTTTGCACAGAGCAGATAAGCATAACATGTTTGTTGTTTTAGAAAGAAAATATGTTTACAATCACTTTAAACCTCTTGCTGGCCATTCTTGAAAGCATCCATTCTCAAGCAGCGTTCCGTGGAACTCTAGGGGCTAAATGGATACACGGAGCTCTGACTCGGCCCGGGTGCCTCCATATAAAGCTGTTGGCTGAGGGGGCACTTGAAGGAGGGAGGGGCCAGGATCAGCAAAGAGGAACCCGAGAAGAGGAGGATCCGGGCTGCTCTGTGCAAAACCAACTGCACAAGGGAGGTAAGTATAACATGTTTGTTATCTTTTTTTTAAAACAAGACTTTACAATCACTTTAAGCTGTGGCTGATTAACTTCCCATTGGATGATGCCTGCAAAGTTCCAGGTCCATTGCCAATTGGCAGAGCCAGCTGCGGACACCAATAATCTTTTTAGCTGTCTGTAAGGGTGATCACAACTTTAAGAGGGGAATCATCCCAATAACAACAAATATAAGGGACATTTTTCCCACAGTGCCTCAGTGAATTGGTTTTAGCAGTTGTTCCTCAAGAACAGTTCCTTTGGGGCCAAAAGCTGCTCTAGAACATTACACTTTCTAAGCAGTTTTCAGCCATAGTTCACATTCTCAATCAGTGGTGGCTGGCGTTTTCTTCTTTTGGGGGGGAAGCAAACAAACCCCAGTTGGCGGCAATCCCCCCCAGGAGGACGGTCGGGACATCAAAGCCCCGCACTTACCCCATCTAGGAAACGGGCGGGCAGGCAGTGTGTTTGGCAGCTTTCTCCCTTCCTCCTCCTGTGGCTTCCGCCATGCATCTCCCTCTTCCTCCTCCTAGGCATCCAATAGGATTGCCTGTTCTTTCGTCCAATCGGGAAATGGGTTTCAGACCCGCGCTTCCTGATTAGTGGAGAGGAGATTCAGTGTTAGAATAGCCAATATTCATTGGCTATTCTAACACACCTGCGTGGGCTCCGAGCGCAATGCTCTGCGTCTGAAGCCCATCCTATTTTGAAGCCTATTAGAGCCTCTGGCTCTAATCGGGTGCTTAAAAAAAAAATACCCCGCCCTGTAATTCATGCACCCGGCGTCTTAAAGGGGCCGGATGATGAATTGGGGGTGGTGGCGGCGGCGTTGGAAAGGGGAGGCAGCGTCTGTGCGTCCTTAATGGACGGGCCGCCCCTGTGCTCAATGCTAAAATAATATAACATGCAGTGTTAATTTTGACTTCAAATTTTGATACGTACAAATACATGTTAGTTAAATATTAAGAGAAAGAGGAAAAAAAAAACTGAAAAATGAAACGGAAAATCGCATATAGGTCTTCACACATGTCTGTTTCATGGGGGGGGGGTTCCTCCTTCTCTTAATATGGATGAGCTCTTCTTCATCCTTTGGGATAGGAGGTTTGAATATTATATATACCATATAGGCATCTAGTATGTGTTTGTACATTATATTTCTAGACTTAAATTGTTGATACTTGGCATTGTATCAGATGAAGAAATCTGTGACCCTGAAGAAACAGCTGTGACCACGAAACAGGTAGGAAATACTTCAGTGGTCTCTGATTATTACCTGCATTTTTCTATTCTACTGTAGTTCAATGGAAACCTATTCATATTACATGTACAATTTTTAACATTTGATATTTTGTAATAAAGTTAAAATATTTTTTTATACTACATGGTATTTGTTTATACAAGTATAACGAAGGGTCATCATTGAACACCCACTTCTCCTTATCTCTTTCTTCCAATATAATTTTAATCAGATTGATGATCCTTCAGAATCAAGATGTAATAGTTGTAATACATTAGATGCAGTGCCCCCTCCACATATCATTTTGTTCTTTATATTTTCTACTTATTCTTATGTGGTAGTGCAGTGTTAATTTTGACATCAAATTTTGATTTAGTTTTAGTCATGTGTTAACATGGGGTAGAAATTAATCAAATCCACTAAAATGCCACTCAAAAAGTTTCAATCATTAGCCACCCAGTTTTTTCATACCTCACAAATTGCATTATATTGGCCATCCATTTTGCAATTTTATTGCTATCAATCACCTTTCAACCACAAATATTCTCACTTTTTAAGGAGATAGTGTATATGTATATGAAATATTACACAACATTGAAATATTACACAACAGCTAGTATAAATGAACAGAAAATACATAGAAATACCCAAAAAGCCTCAGTAAAGAACTCACAGCATATGCAGTCCAAAGGCTGGTTCTGAGTTGCTTTGAGTTGCTTCAAGCTGCTATTGCATTCACATTGATTTGTTTTAATATATATCCACTATATTACCCAAAGAACTGGGACATCTGCCTTTACACGCATGTGAGCTTTAATGGCATCCCAGTCTTAGTCCGTAGGGTTCAGTATTGAGTTGGCCCACCCTTTGCAGCTATAACAGATTCAACTCTTCTGCGAAAGCTAGCCACAAGGATGCCATTAAAGTTCATGTGCGTGTAAAGGCAGGCGTGCCAAAACTTTTGGCAATATAGTGCGTGTATATATATATATATATATATATATATATATATATATATACATATACACACACACACACACACATACATACATATACACATATATAGTGATCCCCATTGAGCTAACCCCCCATGCATGGTGGATTTTCGGTGCATCTTCCTAAACAGGAGAACAATCGCCAGCAGCAGCAAACCAATCGCCAGGTGACACAGGCCATTGCAGCACAGCAAGAGGCAAATCGGCAGCAGCAGGAGGCGAATCGCCACGCCATTGCAGCCCAGCAGGAGGCAAATTGCCAGTTTGTGGAGGCTCTGGTGGAGTTAAAGGAGTCCTTTGCCGGTAAAACAGAAAATGGTGCGTGCCAGCTATTACCTGCACAAGATGACACCTACAGATGTGGTGGCTTACCTGGCAACTTTTGAAAGAGCCGCTGTTTGAGAAGGATGGCAAAAAGAGCAATGGGCAGGACTGCTAGCACCCTTCCTGACAGGAGTACCCCAAAAGGCCTATTATGACCTGGAACCAGATGCTGCCCAGGATTATGAGACTATGAAAGCTGAGATGCTTGCACACATGGGTGTCACCCTTGCAGTCCGAGCTCAACGGATGCATCGGTGGTCATACACTACTGACAAGCCACCCCGCTCCCAAATGTTTGACTTAATACACCTCACCAAGAAATGGCTGCAGCCAGGGACTTTGCCGTGCCCTAAGATTGTGGAGTGTGTGGTCATGGACCATTGTTTACGTGTGATCCCTGCCACTTTAGGAAAGTGGGTCAGCCATGGGGACCCCAAGACTGCAAACCAGCTGGTTGACCTGGTGGAGAGATATACTGCTGCCGAGGACTTGTTGAACCCATCCATTCCCCACTCCAATGTCTCTAGGGGTGAAAAATCACCCAGAGGATCTGGTAAGGCTGTTCCAGGGTTCAAGGGCGTGGAAAAAAATTACAAGACTGTTGCCACAGATAATGAGACTATGGGCTCTGGACCTGGAGACTGGCAAAATAGGTCAGGAAGGTCTCTGAGGGTGTTTAGAGGACTGGGTACAGAACACATAAAATGTTATCGCTGCCATGCGTTAGGTCATATTGCTGCTTACTGTTCCCTAAATGAGCCAATGCAATGTGATAACCCATGTCTCTTTTTGCACAAGTAGCATGTACTGCATCATGTCAGGAACACATGGAAAAACAAATGTGTGTGATTTCAGTGGATGGAAAGCCAGTCACTGCTCTGCTAGATTCTGGAAGTGTTGTGACATTAGTCAAAGGTGAATTTGTAAATCCTGCAAAGTTACACCCTAGCGCTATTGGGGTGATTTGTATACATTGTGACACGCGTGACTACCAGACTGCTGTGGTGGAGTTTGATACCCCTTGGGGCATGGTGACACATTCAGTGGGGGTGGTACACTCAATTCTTCATAAAGTGAAGTGCGGAGAGATTTTCCACACTTTTGGAGTTTATGGAAAACAAAAGGAGTCAGGAGGACAGAGCTTCCCCTGCTGAGGAAACACTGGAACTCACTCCGGACCCATTTGATTGCAAAATTAAAAGGGAAACTGTCGGTGTGTCCAACAGAGGCATAGGTCCTTTTCCTTTGTCTGTAATGGCTGGAGAGCAAGAGGAGCTAGAATCCAGCCCCCAGCTTGAGGATAATGAACAAGAAATTATCTCTGACTCTAATAATGAGAGTGGACAGAATGTGGTGCCCGACTTAGAAGTCAGGAAAGATTACTTTTGTATGGAACAATTAAGAGACTGCACACTCATTAGAGCCAGAGAAAAAATGAAGATGATAGATGGGGAACCTTTTGAACCTAATATAGGGGTGTCTTTTCCCTACATGGCTCTTAAAAAACCTTGCTGTATCAGGTGGCAAAGCAAAGGGAGGAGGTAGAGCAGCTAGTGGTTCCCAAACCCTATCGCCGGATGGTATTAAATTAAGCCCATGGTCATATGATGGGTGGAATCTGGGTATAGAGAAGACCAAGGAGAGAGTAAGGAGAGAATAACCCAGATATTGTTTTGGCCTGGGTTATATGCAGATGTCAAAGAATATTATGAGTCATGCACAGAGTGTCAGTATTCTGCGCCATCGCCCCATTTTCACAGTCCGCTGGTACCGTTAACAATAATAGAAGTCCCTTTTGAAAGAATTGGCATGGATCTGGTGGGACCAGTAGTAAAGTCTGCCTGGGGCCATGAGTACATACTGGTAATACTGGACTATGCCACGCGATATCCTCAAGCCATTCCCCTACGTAATACCTCAGCTAAAACTATTGCTAAAGTGCTTGTGCAGGGGGTGTGTCCAAGATGGCGCGAAGAGCAGACGTGTAGTGGAGGAGCTCCCGGTCCCGATTAGTGTCCTACAGTCATCCTTGGGGCAATTAAGAGACATTCTGACCCCCCTCACCCGCCGAACCCTCCCCTCGACTAAGAGGGATGAGAAGGAGCGCCAAAAATCCAGGCCCTAAGAGACGCGTGGAACCCAGAGACTACGGGAAGAAGGCCGCACTGCGGTCTCCCATATCTCCCTGCAGGGACATGGACTCCCAAACTGAGCCCTCGTCGGGGCCTCTGTCTGTGGAAGATCGGCTGGATACCTTGATGCAAGCCATAGTATCGTGCCAAGCGGCTCTCACGAACAAAATGGACACAGTGCAGTCAGAGGTAGGCCTCATTCGGAGAGACATGGACCGCTTCAGAGAACGGATCACGGAGGCGGAGCGGAGAGTCTCGGAGACGGAGGATATGCAGAGGGAGGACCGAGCGGACTTGCAAATATTAAAAGGTAAAGATAAAAACCCTAGAGGCCAGAGCAGAAGATGCAGAAAACCGGAACCGCAGGAACAACCTTCGGATTATTGGTCTTCCGGAAGGTGCAGAAGGAGCGGATCTGGTCGCATTTACAGAACGCCTGCTTCCAGTTCTACTCCCTAAGGCCCGCTTTTCCCCACATTTCTCAGTGGAACGCGCTCATCGCATGCCGGCAACGAGGGGACCCCACCCCGTACGTTCATTTTTAAGCTCCTGCACTACCGGAATCGTGACACGGTTCTTCGGGAAGCAAGAGCACAAAGGGAATTGAAGTTTGAGAATGGAAAGCTGCTTATCTTCCCAGATTACACTGTGGAAACTCAGCGTCAATGAAAATCATTCGATCAGGTCCGCGCTAAACTACGGGAGAAGGGGATAAAGTATAGCACGCTGTTTCCCGCCAAGCTGAGAGTGCAGGAAGGAGAACGGGTCCATTTCTTTACCTCCCCCTCGGAGGCGACAGCGTGGTTGGAGCAGCGTGTGAGTAGGCCCTAAACGGTTTTGTTATTCCCAGCCAGAGTTAACTGGCCTGCAGTAGTTTCTGTCTTAATTACCTTTGGCAGACTCCGAGAACAATACTAATGCCTGAGAGACTACCATCCTGTGTACTGATGCTTTATGACGCAGAGCCAAATATGTTCACAGGTAATAATCCTAAGGCCTGGACAACCAGACTCCATTTGTGTGGAACCCGCTCGGGATGGGGTGGGGGGGGGGGAGTTATTGATCTGCAATGGGGTGCTGATGGTTGAACCCCAAGCCCGGCTCTTCCCTTTCCCCCCCCCCTCCTCCGGCTGGGGGCGGGGGACCCGCTACACTGCCGCAACGAGCGGGGGTTACCCAGGCAGTGGATTTTACCCTTGGAGAAATGACAAATATATACCTGTGCTGAGATGCTCCTAGGTTGTTAACTGACTGTATTGAACTGCAGGGACGAGCAATTCTGGATTATATGCAGACCAAGCTGGCTGGGAAGGTCAACTTGCTGTTGGTAACTAACAAGTTTTTGAGCCCCTGGCGTGCCAGGTGAAAAAGCCTTCAGGTATCCTGTTCGGGACTACACACCACCGCGGAGTGGGAACTTCGGCGGGGGGGGGGGGGGATGGCATACCTCTTGTTCATAAGCCCCGGTTAGCTAGACAACATGTCTAGACGGTTTGGGAAGTTGAAATCTCCTCTGGTTCTGGTGGGGGGGATGGGGGTTCATGTTGGAATAATGCTGTGAATATAATATGTGCCTTACTAAGTTATGAATATTGTGATGGTGTGGAAGCTGTGGACCAGGTGCACCTGGACTGGGCTCCCCCCCGTTTCGGGATTGGGGGCCCGGTGCAGATGTCTCATGATTGGGGAGCGTATCCTTACAAACCACTCTTGCAAAATACTAATGTCACTTGATATATTATCTTGGAATACCCGGTTTCTGAACTCCCCGGTCAAACGTTCTCTAGTCTTCCAATTAATTAAAAAATATAATCCCCATATATGTGTCCTTCAGGAGACACATTTGATGGGAAGGAAAACTCTAAGCCTTAAAAAGGCCTGGGTCACCCATCACTACCACTCCACTTATTCAAATTTTGCCAGAGGGGTCAGTGTACTGATACGCAAATCTCTAGCATTTAAATTGATAGACCTTGAATTGGACTCTGAAGGTAGATACGTAATTATCCATGCCTTGATAGACTCTTTAGTATGGGTCATAGTGGGCCTATACCTGCCACCCCCGGCCTCGATTAAAATGCTCAATCAGATTACTGGTAAAGTGGCAGCCTATGTAACAGACAATGTGCTCATCTTGGGCGGCTTTAATCTGGCTCCGGATGGCTCTGTAGATAGATTGACGCAGACAAGACAGACAAGCTCTGGGTTGGGGGTCTGGGCTGACACTTATGGCTTGGAGGACGTGTGGAGATGGAGGAACCCCTCAAAAAAGGCATACACCTGCCATTCTGCCTCATTTCGAACGTTCTCCCGTATAGACTTAGTATACGTAGACAGATCGCTTCTTCCCAGGGTCAAGGACATCCAGATCCTACCCAGGGGCATATCTGATCATGCCCCAATGCTCTTGAGTCTGAACACCTCTGTAAACCCTGCTGACAGACTGTGGAGGCTATCTAGATACTGGATTACTGACGTGGCAGTGGAGGGCGGGTTTTCCAGAGCGGCGGAGGACTTCTGGCGCGTCAACCCTGGTACGGCCCATGACTCGACTCGGTAGTGTGGGAGGCATATAAGGCCTTCGTCCGCGCACAATACCCAATACTCATAGGACGGGTAAGGAGGGAGAGGAAAGCCGAACTAGTGGAGACAGAGACAGAGGCGGCGCGACAGGAAGCATTGTACGTTAGAACTCGAAGCCCGGATCACTATAACCGTATGGTCCTACTGACCCGTAAAGTAGTCAATTTGCGGACTGCACTTGCGGAGAAAAAGCTTCTATATCAGACACAGCGCATATTTGAGCAGGGGGAGCGAACAGGCAAGTTGTTGGCTTGGTTGACTAAGGAACAAGCAGGGGGGGCTATCATTCCCTATATTACTGATCAGCTCGGTAATCGCCAGACAGACCCGGTAGAAATAAATACATGCTTTCCATCGTACTATCAAACCCTATACGGTTCCCGAGCGGACTATACCGAAAGGGATCTGGCATCCTACCTAGAGATGATAGACACCTCGGTACTTACAGAGACTTACCGCAGGGGACTTGATGCTCCATTTACCAAGATGGAAATTACTAAAGCGCTACTATCCCTACAGTCGGGCAAAACACCGGCCCAGACGGCATACCTGCCGAATTTTATAAACACTATGCGGAGTCGCTAGCGCCTAGACTCTGAGCCCTGCTAGCAGGATCCTTTGAGGCAGGGGCCCTGCCGGAATCTATGGGTGAGGCAATTATTGTGGTGATACCCAAGCCTTCTCAGTGCTCATCGTATCGCCCGATCTTGTTGTTAAACGTGGACGCAAAGTTAGTGTCTAAAATACTGGCCAACAGGTTGAATGCAGTGATTACTGAATTGGTGCATCCAGACCAGACCGGCTTTATGCCAGGCAGGGGTACAGACATAAATATCCGGAGGTTATACACACACATGGCAGGGGCAGATCTTGAGGAGGGAGGAGTGGTGGCCTCACTCGACGCTGAGAAGGCCTTCGACTCGGTCGAGTGGGGCTACCTCTGGGCGATCTTAGAAAAGTTTGGGTTCGGTCCGGGTTTTGTGTCCTGGGCGAGGATGCTTTATGCCAATCCGAGGGCAAGAGTGCGCACTAATAACACCCTCTCTGAGTCCTTCCCGTTAGAGAGGGGGACCCGTCAAGGATGCCCACTTTCCCCGGGTTTATTTGCCCTAGCACTCGAACCACTCGCCATACTACTGAGAGCAGAACAAGGAGTGAGGGGTATACAGGTGGGATCCATAGAAGAGAAGATAGCGTTGTACGCTGATGATTCGCTGCTGTTCTTGGCGGACGTGGCGTCCTCGCTCCGGGTGGCACTACGGCTCTTTGACCAATTCGGTAGATACTCTGGAATCAGAGTTAATTGGGACAAATCCCTGCTGTTTCCGCTTCATCCTGATGGAATCAGGGAGGATACGGGCACTCCTTTAAAATGGGTGGAGGAATTCACCTACCTCGGGGTTCGGGTGGGACCTAGGGTTGGGGACTATGTGGAGCAAAATATCAACCCGCTAGTGACACAGTTTGCACGTAAGTGTGTTGCCTGGCGTAGTCTCCCCCTGACACCGGTGGGGAGAGTGAACCTGCTCAAGATGGTGTACCTTCCCAAATTTCTATACTATTTTAGGAACACCCCACTGCTGCTACTTAAATCCCTCTTTGTTAGACTAGAGGGGATAATAACATTGTTTGTATGGGCGGGCCGGGTACCTAGAGTAGCCAAAAAAACGCTATACCTACCGCTCTCGTCCGGAGGCCTGGCGATGCCTAATCTCCGACTTTACTACTGGGCTGCGGTTCTGGTAACTGTCCGGTGGTGGTTTTCCCAACCATGGGACAATTCAGCAGTGAAACTGGAGGCGGCGGTGTTGGGGTCTTACGCTGCTCTTAGCAACGCAGTGTTTAGGGGTGTAAAGGCTCATCCTAAACTTCCTACTCCCATGAAAACCACAATCACTGTTTGGCGGCAGGCAAGAGCCATATACAGTACAAAACACTGAACCAGTTCTCCCCTCATGTGCTCCTCTGGAATAATCCAACCTTGCCACATCTAAGATTAGTACCTGACCCATCTTTGTGGGCCGGTAAGGGGGATCACCACACTCAAGCATATCCTAACTGACGGTAGGCTGAAATCTTTTAGAGACCTGAGAATGCAGTATTCCATCCCTGGCAAATATAAATTTTGTTACTGGCAACTGCAATATGCAGTGTAAGCTCAGTTCCCTGAGCGGGTAATCTTAGAACCTGACCCGATAGAGAGACTTACATCAAGCGTAATGGGTAAGCCGCTTTCCTCCCTGTACTTGTACCTTACAGTGGCGCATGACAAAAAACCGACCAGAACATAGGATAGGTGGCGAGCAGACATCCCGGGCTTAGAGGAGGAGGAGTGGGAAGATTGTGTATCAACGTTTATACCAGCTTTAATATCTGCCAAAGATAGATTCACGCAATTAAAGTTTCTACATAGAGTGTATTACACACCGCAAAGACTAGCAGTTATATACCATCAACGAGACCCCCGATGCCCCAGATGCTTGATGGAGCCCGGCTCTTTTTGGCATATGGTATGGTCCTGTCCCAAAATAATCAGATACCGGGAGGATGTTGCAGAGGTGTTACGGAGGGTGACTCGGCTGCACATTCCCCTCGACCACCGTCTGATGCTGCTTAGCTACACAGGGGATATTGAGAGCGACAGATACACAAAACTAACTCTCACCTTTGCACTATTCTATGCTAGACGTGAAATACTGTTAAGGTGAAAGGATGTGGAGGCCCCCGCCAGGTTGGCGTGAACACGTTCGGTAGACAAGGCGTTACCACTGTATAGAATTACTTACGAGAGTAGGAGATGTCCTCATAAATTTGAAAAGATTTGGGCAGGGTGGAGAGAGACAATAGAGAACACAGAGGCTTGATTGGTAC
>BLSH010198986.1:1114485-1126391 GCA_018402905.1 Glandirana rugosa | reverse complement strand
TGTAGTGGGGGGACAGGCAGTGTGTAGAGGGGGGGACAGGCAGTGTGTAGTGGGGGGACAGGCAGTGTGTAGAGGGGGGGACAGGCAGTGTATAATGGGGGGACAGGAAGTGTGTAGTGGGGCCCCTGGCAGCAGATCCCAGCTGTGTGTGACGGTTAAGGAGCTGAGGCAATAAAGAGGGAGGGAATTCCTGAAGAGAAAACTTTTCAGCACTCACCGACCTCATGGCAAAGACACCCCAGGCTGCCATCTCGGCTCCTCCTACAGTCCAGCGCAGTGAATTTTCAGGTAAGGAGAGCACTAATGTGTGAGTCAGCCACACCCCCGCCCGCCCACCAGCTCCATCATCCCGGGAGAATCTATTTTTCTAGGAGTGACCTCAGAGGCTGGCAGCCCTAGGAAGCTGATCACAGAGCACTGCAGCCAGAGGGAATGTCTGTCGGCCCCTCTCGCAAGCCGATAGAGCGGAGGAGGGGGAATATTACACACAGCCACCCCCGCCCCACTGACCTTATCAACTTGACAGGAGACAGGGAAAATGCAGGGGCCCCTGGGCTTTACCCAGGGGTACCCTCACATTAAGACGGCCCTGACAGAGTCTGCGAAAGAGAAAACTGTGTTTTCTACCCCCGAGGGGTCCTTCCAGTATAAGCGGATGCCTTTTGGCTTGCATGGTGCTCCTGCCTCATTCCAGAGATTGATGGATAAGACCTTAAGACCACATCGCCAATATGCAGCCACCTATTTGGACGATGTAGCCATCCACAGCCCAGATTGGGAATCCCATTTGCCCCCCGGGTGCAGTAGTAGATTCTCTAAGGAAAGCAGGACTCCCTGCCAACCCCAGAAAGTGTGCCATAGGCTTGGAGGAGGCCAAATACCTTGGCTACATTATTGGTTGGGGGCTAATCAAACCTCAGATCAATAAGATTGAGGCAGTTCAAAAGTGGCCCCAACCTATAAATAAAAAGCAAGTTTGTGCTTTTCTTGGGATCACAGGGTACTACAGGCGTTTTATACCCAATTTTGCCACCATTGCAGCCCCAATGACAGATTTGACGAAGGGTAGAGGGTCGGACATGATCAAGTGGAATCCTGAGGCAGAGAAGGAATTTCAGATGTTAAGAAAGCCGTTTTTGTTTTTTTCGTTTTTTTTGAAATTCAAAAAATTCGGAATTCGGAAATTAAAAAATTCGGAAATCTGAAATTCGTAAATTTGCGGTAATTCTGCAATTACGGTGATTCGGAAATTTGCGGTAATTCGGCAACTGCGGTAATTGCAGTAATTCGGCAATTTCAGTAATTGTGGTAATTTGGAAATTCGCGGTAATTCGGCAATTGCGGTAATTCGGGAACAGGCGAAATTTCGGAAATCTGATTTTCGAAAATAACTAAGAACATTTGAAATAACTAACTAATAAATAACTATTAAATGATAGGTATTGGAATTTCCTTGAAAATATGGCTGTTAGTGATAAATTTCATTTTTAAATTCACTAACAGCCAAATTTTCAAGGAAATTCCAATACCTATAATTTATTCTTATATTCTTTATTTTTCTGAAAAAACGTTAGAGGCCCTGAAATATTACCTGTTGGGGAGACCAAACTAGTCACTGATCATGCCCCTCTAAAATGGATGTGTGATGAGAAAAAAGCCCCTCTGCTCAAGCCACAGGGGCTTGAGCGGGGGGGGGGGGGATATTTGACATTATGGAAGGTGAGGTGGTTGATGGACATTATGTTTCACCTCGCATGCGTTAATTTTCAGTGAACTAAGGCAAAATCTGGTCCAGGTGTTACCAGTCACCTTAGCAGGGTTGCTTCCAGACCATATTTTGTTGTTCACTTGTGTCTAACGTGATAAAATAAGCAGGAGTAGAGCAAAGGTTTGCTCTAGCCTGGGACTCAGGAGCCATCAAACATGAGAAGAGCTGCTGAACTGAACTTTGCTTTATGACTGAAAAAAGGTTTGCATTGTCTTTTTCCAGTGTCTTCCCTCTACCTTCCTTGTGTTAGGGTGGGGTGGAGTGACGGAGGGGTGGTGGGAGGAGAGGGGGCGGCTTTCTGGCCTAGCCACTTGTCCCGCTATTACTGCATATGTGCACGAGTCGGCACCAGGGGCGCAACGATAGGGGTTGCAGGGGTTGCAATTTCAACTGGGCCCCATGCTCCAGGGGCCAGTGTGCCTCCCTTGTACACCTGGAAAGGAAGGATGGCGGGGGCGGCATTTAGAGGAACCATTCTCCTCCATTTTCCTCCATTTCCATTTTTCCATTTTTCCTCCTCCATAGCCCCTCCTATCCAGTTTACTTGTCTTCTGCTGTTCCCAGGGTCCCTGTGTCTCTCCACAGAGCTGCTGTCTTCCCCCCTCCTCTCTCCTGCCAGCTGCTGTAGAAGATGCGTCATGATGGAGAGATGGGAACGGGTCAGTAAATTTGTCATTTACCGTCTCCTTCCTTTTCTGAATGGACAGAGTCAGTGATTGGTACCAATCGGTTCATTCATAACTGAAGCATATAAAAAATTAAGGTGTAAAACGCCCAACTATACACTAATTAGCGCTAGAAAGCGCTGAATAACAATCTAAATACTATCCACTCACAATGAATAGAACTGGAAAGCAGCGGTTTTTAAAATTAAAACCATATAAGATTATACACATAACAATCAATTGTCCATATATATCGTGCATAAACAGCGCTTGCAAAGTTGAAACAACACAAAAGTGTAAGATTGTAGCGAGAGTCCCAAGTGAGTCCACAGGAAAGGGTTAACTTCCACACCAAATGCTAAGCCAGTCACCAAGGTATTCTATATCACCGCAGGGTGTCCGGTAAGTGGGCACTTCATTGGGAGCGGCGCACCTTGCGGCGATATAGAATACCTTGGTGACTGGCTTAGCATTTGGTGTGGAAGTTAACCCTTTCCTGTGGACTCACTTGGGACTCTCGCTACAATCTTACACTTTTGTGTTGTTTCAACTTTGCAAGCGCTGTTTATGCATGATATATATGGACAATTGATTGTTATGTGTATAATCTTATATAACTGAAGCATAGTAAACTGTTTTTACTATAATTCCATTTCTGAATGAATGGGAGGCTCGGTACTCAACTATTCCTGTCCATTCATTCTGTGAGGCTACACAGATGGAGATTGATGGCTGAGGTTTTTTTAGACCCCTGATATCTCATCAAAGCCCCCCAATAAAATAAGTTGTAAAAAATTATAAAAATAAAATTGTAAAAGAAATAAAATGAAATGGTAAAAAAAATAATAAAATTAAAATAAAAATTAAAAACTACTGACACCAGTGAGGGAACTATCAGTGTTGCAAAGGTTGCAATTGGGACCGGGCCCTGGCATTTCACCACCACAGGGAGGCCCGAAGATGGCAGAAAGGGGGCCTGCTGCAGAACTTGTGAAAGGGTGGCGTTGCGGGACCATAAAAGGACCTGTGATGGGAGTAAAGGGCCCCAGGATCAGTGGGAAGAGGGAAGGGCCCTAGCCCGGGGTCAGGGGCACCCTTCATAATTTCTGGCACCGGGGCCCTGAAGGCTGTTTATTGCTTATATTGTATACTATGTGAATGTTCGTTTTCTTTTTTTGTCATTGTGTATCTCAGCATTTCCAGAATCCCTGAGGAAGCCCCAGAGGGTGAAACGCGTTGGGTTGGAATTGACACCGCCTCCATGTCTATGCCCCCACTAGATTTCTCCACGTCTTTACTATACGGGCCTGTTGCCTAGACACTGATGGAGGGGGTTGATGTGGTGGTGGGCTATGCATTGTTTACATGTTTGAGTGGTTATCCACATGCTTTTAATGTATTTAATAAAACTTTTGTAATTTTATGACACCTGTTTGATCATTCCAATGGGGGTCATCAGCACCTTTAAAAGTCCCATGTACCTTTCCTTTTTCTTTTTTGTTAGTTCTTATGTTAAAAACCTATAGATTTCATTTAAATTCAAATACCCGTTGCTTGTCATACTTACTTAGCCAGCAACTGCATGAGATATTTTGGTGTAGTTGGGTCTGGGCGAAGGGGTGGTCCCATCACATGAGCTGCAGCATGACACCAATCCACGTGCCAGTAATTTGTACCATCTGTGCCAAGTCCAGCAGCAATTGGTTCTCCAAACACTACTTTACCTAAGAGAAATACAATTAAACAGTTAATGCTGTCTCCTTATGCGATAGACCAATATCTCACTTCTACTTTTCTAATATTAAAATTAATTTTGAAAAGAAATGTCAGCATTTACTCCCATGGTGACAAAAAGAAGGAGAAAAGAAAACCTCATAATGTTCGGTGCTTAATGCTGAAAATGCAGCTTTGTTACCAGCGCACAATAAATCTTCAACTGACAAGTCTCCCCGAAGAGTGAGCCTCCTTGAGTTAATGAAGCTCTTCTAGACACCGGAGACCTGGACTGTATAAAATTGCGAAGAGGAAGATCTGGCTATACACATAGAACATTCTCGATAAAAAGAGGATTATAGAGCAAAAATTCTATTGTCTTACATGTTGACATTCAAAAATAGCAATATCCTCTTCTTTAAATTCTGAAACAGTGATATCTGACTTGCGGCCATGTGACCGTATCTGAGACTAAGCTTGGATAAAACTAGTCACATTTGTGTGTGAAGAATGAAGCCGGGGTCCTCCCTTCAATGCCAATTAGATTATCACTTTAATTTTTAACTCTCTATTAGAAAAATAATAGCTGGAGTCTGTTTGGAAGGTATTGGGGGACATTGCACTTTCAGAATTATAGGGAAACGAGGAGCAAACAATTTGGTAAGGTTTATTTTTGTAGGTTTTTTTGGATTTTTTTCTTGTACTAGTGTGGATAAAATTTAAGTGGACTCATTATCAGTATTCACTCATCACGTGAGTCAATGGAACAAGAATCAGCATTGACAAATTTTATGAATATAGTACATTATGGCCACACGTCTGAAGGCACCTGACCATCACACCTATAAGAGCTGGCTGGACATCCCATTTCTGCTTCATTCATTTTTATTTGATTTTGGAAACATAATAGGTTGAGCACCAAGTTTATTCACGCAGGGTCCAAGAAAAGAAACATTTTGTAGTGCAAAACGTGTATTTCCCGTACTGACATGCACTAAGCGATCGTACAACCAAGCCGAACGTGCTGACGTGTTACGAGCGTATAAAAGAGGAAGTTCAGGTGAATGATTTATGAATTAGGAACGTAGGTTTACACGAACGGACACTTCCGAGCGTTCCTGACTTCTGAGCATGCGTGTTTTGCACGTACAACTTGTTGGACCAACTTCTCTGTACACATGGTACAACGGTCATACGACCGCTTGTTGTACAACCAAAGTTTTCTAGTCTGCTCATCCAACTCATGTTGTACGACTGTCGCACGTCGGCTGTTCTAATCACATGTACTAACGGTCGGATGATCGTACAACAAGCGTTCGTACGACTGTTTTCATACGACCATCACACCGTGTGCTGAATATTGCCAGAACAATATAATGTACAAACAGATGAATGAGAAGACAAGGTAGGATACCTCACAATGTAAGTCAAGGAATGCCAAGGAGTATACTGCCTGTCCTTGCAACCCAAAAAAAGGAAAAAAAAAAAAAAAAAAAAAAAAAAAGAAGAATAGAGGATTAGAACTCTCAAGAGGAAGAGAAAGAGAATAAAGAGGGAGGTAAAAGGGATGGAAGGGTAACAGGGACTCAGGGCCATCTAAAGCATTAGTCATACAATAGGTGACCAATGCTAGAAAGGGAAAGGAATATTTGATCCAAGGTTCCCAAATTTTGAGAAACTAGGAATGGGAGTCCTTCAGAATGCTAGACATCTGTTAATTAATCATTAAGCCCATCATACAATCTTTTACTCCCTGGAACAGGACCATTTTTTTCCAGGCCTGAGCAAAGGTTTTCTTCGCTGACAAAAAATAAGTATGACACCAATTTCTGTAGGTGGGCATAGAGGCCTGGGATGGGACAGTGCAGCAAAGCTAGTTTAGCACCTTACAGATTGTCAAGTGAAACAAGGTGCACAGCAGGCCAAAGACCCGGGACCAAAAGCCTATCAGTCATCAACATGTTCACCAGATGTGTAGGACATCCCCGCGATGGCCACAACTCCTAAAATTGACATTCCATTTCAAAACCACAATCATTAACATGGAGCCTCTTTGCTCCTATAATAGACTTCACTCTTCTGAAAAGTTTGTGTAAACGATTTTGTAGGGAGTCAGTGGAAATTTGAGCCCATTTGTGAGGACAGGTGCCCATGCTTGTTGAAAAGACCCGGCTCACAACTGGCGTTCCAGTTCATCCCAGAGGTGTTCAGTAGGGTTGGGGTCAGGGCTCTACACAAGCCACTTGAGTTCCTACACACTGTACTTAGTGTTCAGGAGCAAGTCATCCTGGAACAGAAAAGGGCCTTTCCCCAAACTGTTGGCAGAAGAGCACAATTATCAAAAAATGTCTCTATATGCTGTAGTAATAACCATAGCCTTAAAACCTGACTCCATGAAACGTAAAAACTATCCTTTGCAGGGCTGCTCCTGCACTACAAGAGTTATTTGCTTGTTTAATTGCTACTTATCCAATCCTGTGCTGCTAGACCAGTCCCTGTTGCGTCTCCCCCCCCTCCCCCTGCTTCAGCTGTCTAAGGTTCTGACATCATCAAGGCCAATGCAGAGTCCATAGCAGTGCATTGGGTATAATGAAACTAAGGGATAGTCCACTGCCAGAGCATGAGGGAGTGTCATCTGCCAGGGGGAGCTAAGGATCTGGTAAGGTAACATGCTTTTACTCTCACCTAGACTAAATGAGCAGGTAACCCGTACACAGCCCCACTGAAAGGGATCGTTAACTAGATAAACCTGAACTCAATAAATTTGCAGGGGTGTCCACATACTTTTGCCCATGTAGGAAGGTGTGTCAGGTGTCCAGAAACTTCTAGCCTTATAGTGTACCTCTTTCTTGATCCTAAGATCCCTCAAGTGACTTATGCCTAGCTATAACATCCTATTCTCCCGTCCCTACTGTATGATTGTCTATGGACCACAATCAAATGATGACACTTAAAGTGGTTGCATTCTCTGCAACAAGGTAACAAAACGTTCTGTGTGCAGTGACCCCCCCCCCCCCCATTCTTACCTGAACCCAATCTTGATTCAGTGCTGTGCCCTGTGCCCGAGAGCAGCAGCTCTTTCATCTCTCTCTCTCCTCATTGGCCATGGAGGCAGCAGTGGGAGCTATTGGCTCCTGCTTCTGTCAATTACAGCCTGTGAGCAGAGAGCAGGGGTGGGGCCAAGCAGCACTATGCATGTCATTGGACACACAGAGCCTCGCTCAGGATCAAACCTGCACGAGTGCTCCCATAGCAAGCGACATGCTATGTGGGCACTAAGAAGGGCAGAGGAGCCAGGAACGCCAGTGGGGGACCGCAGAAGAGGAAGATCGGGGCTGCTCTGTGGAAAACCATTACACAGAGCAGATAAGTATAATATATTTGTTATTGTTACAAAAAAGGACCAGGCTCATGTGCACTGCATCTCAAAGAAGGTCAAAGAAGTTGCTCTTACAAGCTTTTGAGCTTTTTCGAGCTCCCATTTTTTTCTGCCTGGAAACTCCCCACCATGTGTCCATGCACACTATGGCTTTGAGAAGTTTACAGGCAGAAAATAAACCCACCAAACTAACATTTTTGAGAGGAGCTTTTGAGCAGAAAAGACACAAATGCACCAAAAATGTGTTAAAACAGCATGAAAGAGCTTGAAAAAACGCATAAAGCATTAAAAAAAATGGAAAAACGAGGGAAGGGTTTGTGAAAAAAAAATGCTTATGCTCACAGAAGCTCGAAAAAGCTCAAAAACATGCAATAAAAATGCATAAGCCTGCGTTCACACTTCCGCAATGCGGGAACCAGAGCGATTCCAGCGCCGGTTTCAGCATCGCATCCTTCCCACAGGCAGTTCCCCCCCCCGATCGGTTCACAGATCGCAGTGCGAACTGTGGATTCGTACAGGAATTGGGTCGCATAGGTGAGAACACTCATGCGATCCGATTCAAGTGAGGGGAAAAACAAGTCCCTGTATTTTTTTCTGTGCGAATGCAATGCAAATTCAGCCATACAAATGTATGGCTGAACGCGCATTGCTCAGACATCGCACGTGATAGTCACTTGCAGTGCGGTGCGAATCCCATGCGATGTCTGACATCTCACTAGTCTGAACCTGGGCTGAAAGAGCACAAAAAAGCATGAGCTTCTTTAAGCTTAACTTGCATTAAGTAGTTGTATGGCATTGAGTGTGCTGGTGCTGTAATGGTATGATTTCATCTGCTGGTGTCTGTCTATGGAATATCAGGTTTGGAAAAATGAACCTTTTGGGTGAATAGAACAATCACTGAAAATTAACTTCTATCATTTGCTGCCTTTTTGAAAAAACAACAACAAAAAAAAAAAAACCTGTTAACCCATTGAACTCTCCTGTGTGTTCTGCTGTAAAATCTCAAGCAATGTTACCAGCCGGAATGCATTCTGTAAGAATGTCAAAAGTCCAGCATCCTGGAAAGCAGTGGTGAGGCGTGGATTGGTGATGCCACTTGCATCTTAGGAGATGGACAAAATTTGAAATTCAAAGTGTTTTGTTCATAGTTTTTTTCTCCAATGCCTCATTTTTTACACCCTTTCTTTAAGGTTTTTATTTGGGGTGGGGGAGGGTTGGTGCTGTCATTAGGCAGACATTGCACTTCTATGCAAGATCTGTATTAACCGCTTCCAAACCGCCTTTCGCAGATTTACTGCTGCAGTGTGGCAGCATAGTGTGAATATAAACGGCGATTCGCACAGCCGCAGCTAGAGGGCAGGCACGCACCGTTCATGCCCGCCGCACACTCCCTGAGTGTGGCCGCGGGTCGGGCGGACTCGATGTCTGCCCGCGACCTGTGACCGCCTAATACAGAGGAAGAACGGGGCGACTCCCCATTCTGTCAGAGGGCATGACAGTGATCTACTGATCCCTATCATCAGGATCAGTTAGAACTGGCATGCCCCTGCCAACCCAGATCCCACACAGTTAGAACACGCCTAGGGAACACAGTTAACCCCTTGATTGTCCCCTGCAGGTTAACCCCTTCCCTGCCAGTGACATTTACACAGTAATCAGTGGCTATTTTTAGATCGGATCGCTGTATAAATGTCATTGGTCCCAAGAAAGTGCCAAAAATGTCTGATCTTTCTGCCACAATATCGCAGTCCCGATGAAAATTGCAGATCGCCGCCATTACCAGTAAAAAAATATAATAATAAAAAAGCCATAAATCAATTCTCATAGTTTGTAGATGTGATAACTTTTGCGCAAGCCAATCAATAAACGTTATTGCAATTTTATTTACCAAAAATATGTAGAAGAATATATATCGGCCAAAAGTGATGAATAAATTAGTTTTTTTTATATATTTTTGGATATGTATTATGGCAAAAAGTAAAAAATTTTGTTTTTTTTTTTCAAAATTGTCGCTTTTTTTGTTTAGAACGAAAAAAATAAAAACCGCAGAGGTGATAAAATACCACCAAAAGAAATCTCTATTTGTGGGAAAAAAAGGACATCAATTTTGTTTGGGTACAACGCCGCACAACCGCGTAATTGTCAGTTAAAGCGCTGCATGCAAAAAGTTCTCTGGTCAGGAAGGGGGTAAATCCTTCCAGGGCTGAAGTGTTAAGGATGGCTTGCTTAATATCTTGTAAAGTTAAGGTGAGGCATTTTTTTCACTGCCAGAAAATATTGTGTATTATTAAGATTAAATATGATTTATAAAACTCAACTCGCTGAGCGTTAAAGCGCAGTAAGAAAATATGATGATTGTCCTGGATCACCTCAGCAGTGCCATCTGCTGGAAGATCCTCAAATTTGCCTATTGCGGTGATACTCAATGATTAAACCACACACTGCTCCTGAGTTCGTAACAAAGTTGCAAAGATCAATGGAAATAACAGAAATTGTATAGGCATTTTTTTTTTTTTTAGAAATGCAACCAAACAGAGCCAATGTGTTTTAAAACGCAGTCATATATTCCTATGTATGGATCTTTAGGCTCGCTTCACACTGCCCTGACTTCGGATCTGATTTGTGAGACCCGTAATCGCATTACATGTGAAATCCCATGTTAGGCAATGAGCGCTGTCTTAATTAGCACTACTGAGGTCGCTCCGACTTTAGAAAAGGTTCCTATACTAATTCAAGTTAACTTCTATCCGACTTGTAGCCCATAGACTTTAATGGTAGTTGACTCCAAGTTGGATCCTTATATATATTGATGTGATTTGAATCCAACATTACAGGAAGATCCGATCATCCAGTCCTAAGATTTGCACGGCTCTGTCAGGCTGCGCAGCCAGTTTTGTTGCCTTCTCTCTAGAACAGTTAAAATGACACTAAACTCTATGTTGAAGGCAGGTTCAAAGTATGACGTGTGTCCAGGGGTGCACGCATTTGTTGTGTGTTTCTCTGTGTTGTATTTTACTGCGGTACCATGTGCTTTAGTGGCCGCAAATGAGCATGCATTTGTTAGATGCATGGGGTGCCCTTAAGGCTGGATTCACACCTATGCATTTTTAGTGCTTTTTGCATTTTACAGATTTGCAGTACAGTCCATTTAACATGGAACACGTTCTGCAGTGCAAATCTGCAAAAATGCAAAAAGCACTAAAAATTACATAGGTGTGAATCCATCCTAACATCCATGCATTTTTAGTGCATTTTTAGTTTTTCAGAAACACACTACAGTCCATTTAACATGGTTTCCTATGGGTCACGTTCACATCTGTCCATTTTATGGAAAGGGCCAGGGACTTTTTTTCCGGTTTTTGGTTCCATAGACTTCAATGGATCAAAAACGTGTATTGAAAAATGCAAAATGCACCTGGAATATGCAAACTGCAACCTGCATAGATGTGAAACAGACACGCGCAGGTGCCATTAATTCTTAGGCTGGATTCGCCCCTATGCATTTTTAGTGCTTTTTGCATTTTGCAGATATGCACTACAGAACGTGTTCCGTAGGAAACCATGTTAACTGGACTGCAGTGCAAATCTGCAAAATGCAAAAAGCACTAAAAATGCATAGGTGTGAATCCAGCCTAAGCAGGTAACAAAAAAAAGTATTTTCTATTGCTCTCAGCCTCCTCCAAATCTCCAAATTCCTTTTTCCTGGTGCATCATAGCAGCATACACATGGGTTGTGGCTCCGCCCCCACAACATGACAGGACTGGTTAACTATAAATCAAAGACAGACCCGGCTCACAGCATTCTCCTTTTTTTCCTCACCTGATCAGGACTGGAGTCACGAGGTATCCCTTACCGCTTGTCGCCCCAGCCAAGTTCAGCCTCTCTTGGTTGGAAGTCCTTCCTGTACAGTTTTTAAACGAGCTTTATGGTTGGAGCCCCATTCTGGTGGTCTGGGGGGCATATTTCAGCTTCTCCTGGGTGGATGTCCTTCCTGTACAGTCTCTAAATGAGCGATATGGTTGGACTGGTGGTCTTACCCCGAGGTTGGTATTTCGAGCAAATTTTTGACATGTCCTTCCTGAAGGTTGGTTCTCTCCGACTTGAACCGACCCCGCTGTTCGCCATTCCCTATGGAGCACTGAGGTCAGGACTAGTCCACTCCTTTTTTTCCTCTTACGACACTCGGCCCAGACAGAAACTAAATATCAATTGGTCAGGACAGTACAACACCCCCGCCTCGGTGTTGGGTACACATACGACGATACTACGTGGTCCTTTTTCCTTAAACCTCTAAACCTCCTCCGACTCTCGTTATCTTTTATGAAAAAAAACAATGGACGAATCCGACCTAAGTGTGGATACGTAAAAATCACGAAAAAC
>BLSH010198986.1:1090340-1108743 GCA_018402905.1 Glandirana rugosa | reverse complement strand
TTTCCTGACACCAAGAGAAAAAAAGGTGACAGTGGAGGGACCTCCAGCTGATGGCCAGCCTCAGCTCTCTTTCTGTGTGTTGTGTGAAGTGGGGGGGGGGGGGTGTCACTTCCCTCCAATCAGCTCTAAGAGCTCTCCTCACTAAGCTCTGCAGAGTGTAATTTCAGCTCTTCAATCACTTTTGTTCTGATAGCTTGGACAATCTGGACTTCAGATAAAGAGGTACAACTTATGTAGGAGGATTTCTTTCATCTCAGTGTATGTATCACCAGCCACTTCACTGGGGATATGGAAGGGTTTCCAATCACAAAAGTAATGGATGTGTATGGATTATGTTTGGAGAGTAAGAAAATGGTTTAGTGCTCCCAGCCATGGACTATGAAGGAGTAGCAGCAAACTGATAAGCTACTAACTCTGTTCACTCTGCTCTCTTCTGCTGTCAGAATCTTTATTGTCAGCACATGTTCATGGAGCAGGATTTGATTGGCTTCTAGGGCTGAAGGGCTGATACCAAGTTACTTACACTAGCTGCATTCACAAATACTTTTAGCCCTGGTTCACATCAGTGCAACTTGTCATGCACTTTGACAGTTCAAAATCGCATTACAAGTCGCCCCCTTTTGCAGCAATGGAACAGTTCAAATTGTTGCGACTCAACTCGGAGCAACTTTGAAAGCGGTTCCTGCACTAATTTTCTGCAATTTCATTGCGACTTGCATTGATCTCTGTTAAATGAAGTTGCAAGCTGCAATGAAATCGCACATCCAAATCGCACTGATGTGCGGCTTTGAAATTGCTCTGAAGTCGTGCGATTTCAAAGCGGCACTGGTGTAAACAGGGGCTTAATACTGTTTTAAGGAATACATATTTGCATTAATTGTCATTTTTCATTTGTATCTCCTATCTTTAAGTCAATGTTCAGGTTTGTGGTTAAGTTTAATTTACATTTCATGTTTTAATATAAATATTCTGGTGACAGATTAAAGACATCAAAGACACCCATTAAGTGATTGCAGATTTCAGAAGTGCTGACTCAGCTAGGGAACATCATGTTAATAAGTCAATATTCTGGATTGCAGTGTGGCTTTATTCATTTACATTAAAGAAACGAAGTGCAGCTCATAATATAAAACCTTTAAATCCCGGTATAGGAGACATTTATGATATCTTTGGATCTGCTACAACAGTAGCCCTTAGCTACTAATGACACCAAAAACGCGTAGTCTTTGCTGAATCAACGCTCTAATAGCAAAGTATTTCTAATAGATAATATGATCCAGTTTTAGAGGTTCAGAGGTAAACCGGGCCTGCCGATTCCATTATATCCTGTGTGCTTTCCAAAGGATTTTTCTGCAGCACCTTGAACAGCAGCCAGAATGAAGAATGAGCAAATATTCAGGACCATGGACAGGATATTGTAACGTCTCGTTTTTTTTCTGTTTTAAAGCGGTAGTAAATCCCCTGAGCTGTTTTTACCTACAGGTAAACCTATAATAAGGCTTACCTGTAGGTAAAATGAATATCTCCTAAACCTACACAGTTTAGGAGACATTCGCCCTGCATGCAGCCGCCAATGTCAGCTGCGCATGCGCTTTGATGATCCGGCGGAGGTTGCCGGAAAAACAGAGCTGCCACTCACAGCGCCGGAGCCGCGTACCCGGAAGAAAGAAGAGGACCATCATGTCAGCGTCCTCAGTGCTGACCGACTCGGGCATCGGGGGCCTCGTTCTAAGGTAAGTACTTCATAATGTGTTAGTTTGCGATGCATACTAACACATAATGCTATTGTCTTCCAGGCTAATTCCACCCCCCCTCTTCTCACGGGTTCACTACCGATTTGAATAACAAACATGTTATACTTACCTCCTTTTGCACAGAACAGCCCGGATCCTCCTCTTCTCGGCTGCCTCTTCAATGCTACTGGCTCCTCCCTCCTGTTCAGTGCCCCCACAGCCAGCAGCTTCCTATGGGGACACCCAAGCCGAGTCAGAGCTCTGTGTGTCCATTTAGACATGGAGCCCCGTTCCGGCCCAGTGCCCTCTTTCTTCCGATTGGCTGACTGACTTTGATTGACAGCCACAGGAGATAATGGCCCCGCTGCTGTGTCTCAGCCAATCAGGAGGAGTGTCCCGGACGGCTAAGACACTCGTGGACATGGCTGGAGAGAGATGGGGCTCAGGTAAGTAATTAGGGGGTGCTGGAGAGGCTTCTGCACACAGAAGGCTTTTTATCTTAACACATAGAATGCATTAGGATAAAAAAAAAATTCTGCCTTTACAACTCCTTTAAATCAGTATTAAACCCAAAAGCAAACATTTATCATATCACAGTTTACCACTGCTTGTGTGATGTGATGGCTGCATACTCTCTATGTTTATTTGGTGATCTGGCCAGTAAGTCTTTTTTTTTTTCAAAAGAACAAGCTCTCCAGCAGAATGTATCAGTTACAGTGATGAGCGAAACCATTAACACTGTCAGGGGTGCTTACAATAATCAGCTTTTATTTATTTATGTAAAACCTTTATTCCAAAAGGAAAAAAAAAAAAAAAAACAGTTTGCTATAACTGCTTACAATGTATTAGCTGGAGTTTGGCTTTAATTTGTTAATGTATTAAAATCTGCTAGTAAGATCTGCCAGCACAATACCAATAGACTTATAAACATGACTCCAACCCCCTCCTTAAAGTGGAACTAAACTGTATCTGAGCACCACCAACTGAAAAAACTACTAAAATTATGCATTAATATTCATTATTCATATATTTTTATATATTCATATTCAATATATTTTTCATATTATTGATTTATATTCAAAGCAAACTCCCCCATCCATCCATGTCTCCATGCTTTATTTTGTTGAGAAATCACTCTAGAGAAACACCCCGCTAACATTTCTAGCTGTGGCCATACTGATTAAGGCTCAATTCGCATCAATGCATTTTTCTTTTCATCATTTTTTATGGCGTTTTCTTACTGCGATTTTGCAGCAATTTTGCTGCGATTTGGCTTTTTGTATAATTTTTTTTTTTGAAAATTTTGTTGCTAGGCAGATTTGAAAAGCAACACAAGCCGTGGCAAAATCGCTGTAAAAACGCAGCACTTGCATTTTTCTTGTATGCCCATTGAAGTCTATTACATGCAAAATGCTGCTTTTTGCATGAAAAAAAGTCCCCAACTATTTCCAAAAATGCAGAGGCACAAAAATGCATTGATGTGAACATGTTCCATTGGAATCCATGTAAAAAAAATTCCCTGCATTTCTGCAAACTGCAAAATGCATCAAAACGCACTAGTGTGAATGGAGCCTAAGGGCAGATGATTCATGTAGCATTTACTTCCTGGAATCCGTCTGCCCTTAGCTCAGATACACAGAGTGTGCTTAGCTGTGAAGACCTCTCCTCCAGATGAAAGGAAAAAAATGCCCATGAAGGCTCCTGGAATGTATGACATCATTTTGGCCTAGGCCACAAACCAGGAAGTAACTGAAGAAATTTAAAAAAAGTTTAAAACAAGTAAATATAATATACCTTCCTATCTATTTACTAATGCCAGCAGCATAAGAATTAAAAATAGTTAATGTTGAGTGTGAGAGTTTAGTTCTGCTTTAACATTACAAGGAAGGGGAGAGCAAGGTGGAAGTAAGCAAAAAATCAAGTAAAAATGTAAGCTGCAATTTTTAAATATACTGTATATTTCTTAAGCAATGCTGTGTAAATGGGAACATGTAAAATATAGAGCAGGTGTTTTCCAAATCTGGCTTCAATACTGGGAATATATAAAAGTGTATTTAATATATTATATTAATATAATATATTATATTAATATTAATATAATATATTAAGTATTAATATATTAAAAGTGTATTTCCACTTTTGCTGTATAATAGAGGATCCCCCCGCTATATGTGTGTTATGTGTTCCCATTAACAGCCATTTTTAAATATATTTTTTCCCTTTTTAGCTGTTTCTTTGAAGCAGGTTTATACATATGACTCTATGGGCAGCTTCTACTGTTCAGCATAGCTTGCAATGCACAATTAGGGGAGTGACAATTTTTCAAAGTATGTTAACAAACGATGCACCACCTTGATCTTTAATTCTTTCTTTGTTAAAAAATATGGGGTGGATTTATTAAAACTGGAGCACTCAGAATCTGGAGCAGCTGTGCATGCTAGCCAATCAGCTTCTAACTTCAGCTTGTTCAATTAAGCTTTGACAAAGAAAACCTTGAGCCAGATTAGTTTCTATGAAGAACTGAACCAGATTTTGCACTCTCCAGTTTTAGTAAATCAATCCACGTGTTTACAACTGATAATGAAATCTTCCAGCAAAGTATGGGCAGGGTTAACTATGGTAAACATAACCGCCCAGCTCCCTCCCTAACGTTACATAGAATGGGAAAGCATATCGACTTCTTTTTCAAGTTATGCTATGTAAATAGCAGCATGTATAAAATACAATAAAGGTGTTATTCTAATTTGGCCACAGTAGTGGAAATACATTTTAAGTTGTATGTAAACCCCAACAACGACCTTCTATTATTTGCTCCCATTTGGCCTGCTTAGTATACAATTGGAAGCATTTTGTCATATCTGCTTGATAAGTGCAAAAATATATTCAGAACAGAGTAGGGCCATACACAGCTGCACTAACTTCAAAAAGCCACAGGATGCTCCAGGGAGAAGCCCCCCAGGATACGGGCTACTTTCGCACTGAGGCGCTTTACTGCCATTTTTTAGCTAAACGCCTATAACGCCTGTAAAGCACCTCAAAAATCCACCCCAATGTGAAAGCCCGAGTGCTTTCACGCTGGGGTGGTTCACAAAAGTCCTGCAAGCAGCATCTTTTAGGACGGTGCGTTGAGCGGTGTATACACCGCTCCTCCACCGCCCCGCCATTGAAAACAATGGCAAGCGCTTCCGAAGCGGCTGCACACAAGCTCGGAAGTGCAGCGCGCTGGCACTTTTAACCCCTTGTGGGGGGTTAAAAGCGCCGCACTTCCATCTGCATAGCGGAGCCATAGCACAGCTATAACAGCGCAAAATCGCCGCTTTACCCCCCCCAGTATGAAGGTACAATCAGTTAAGTGGGGAGCAGTATGAAGGTGAGTGTTGGGGAATTTGACTATGGGATTAATTTACTAAAGGCAAATAGACTATGCACTTTTGCAAGTGCAGTAGCTCCAGAGCTTAGTAATTGAGGTGTGGCCATGTTAGCCAGTTGCCGCCCGCCCACCGTGGAGTGAACTTGGTTCAATATTGCAAACTGCCATCACCTGACAGCGGCTGCGAGATAGCGGATTGTGAGCATGTTCGCGCCTCCAAAGGCACGCTTGCACGCTCACTGTGTTCCGAGGGAGCCAGGGAGCAGATAGGGCAGACCCGATGTCCGCCAGCTACCCGCCATAGTTCCCCCGTAGTGAGAGAATAGGGGTCTGTGTATGTAAACACACCGATGTCCGTTCTGACAGGGGGAAGGAATGTGATTGTAGGCTCCTGGTATATGGGAGCTGCGATCACTCTTCTCCCCCACTTAGCTCAGCCCCCATACAGTTAGTATCACACACAGGGAACACAGTTAACACTTAGAGTGCCCCCTGCAGGTTAACCCCTTCCCTGCCAGTGACATTTACACAGTAATCAGTGCATTTTCATAGCACTGATCGCTGTATAAATGCCAATGGTCCCAAAAAAGTGTCAAAATGGTAGGACATGTCCTCCACAATATCACAGTCCCGCTAAAAATCTCAGATCGCTGCCATTACTAGTAAAAAAAATAAATAAAAACCCCATAAATTAATTCTCATCATTCATAAACGCGGCAACTTTTGCGTAAACCAGTCAATATTACGCTGTTCGCTTTTTTTTTTTTTACCAAAAATATGAGGAAGAATATAAATCGGACAAAACCAATGAATACATTTTTTTATTTATATATTTTTTTTGGATTTGTATTTTAGCAAAAAACAAGAAATATTGTTTTGTTTTGCAAAATTGTCGCTCTTCTTTTGTTTACAGCGGTGATCAGAAATGATGCAGAGGTGATCAATACCGCCAAAAGAAAGCTCTATTTGTGGGAAAAAAAGGACGCAAATTTAGTTTGGGTACAACGTCGTACGACCGCGCAATTGTCAGTTAAAGCGACGCAGTGCCGAATCGCAAAAAGTGCTCTGGTCCTAAAGTGGGAAATCCTTCCGGGGCTGAAGTAGTTAATTTCCATCATCCAGTCATTTGAAAGCAAAAAAATGGTGTTTATTGATTTTCCTTGCATGTGATTGGGTACGCTTTTTGTAAAGTGAAGCTTTACCTCATTTAATAAGCTCTGGACCAACTGTACTTGCAAAGTGCAGTCTGTTTGCCTTTAGTAAATCAATTCCTATGTTTCATGTAATAGCCAAAATACTGGTGTAACATGAAAAATGAAAAGGTGCACTAAGCTTTAAAGGGTTTGTTTTTTCTGGATAGCTGACAGTAGCCATATTAGCTTCTCTTTCATTACAAAAAGAGCAGATAGAAATTATGTGGTTTGTATTTAGGAATTTTAACAGCTCTTTATTGTAAATACAAAAAGTTACTTATTGAACTCCTTCCATAACAACTACAGTAATTATTGGTATTTTTTCTATATTATGTTATATATGCTTTAAGATATGGAGACTACAGTTGTGTTAGTTTACCTTCCCTCCGGGCATTTGCGATGATTTCGGCTGAGGCTTTGCTCATCACGTGAACCACAAAGAGCGGGCAGTTCACAGAGTTGGCGATAGTGATTGCTCTCTGAGTGGCTTCAGCCTCCACTTCCTCTGGGCGACACAATTCATGGCCCTCCGGACCCGTGATTCCAAGGGACAGCATTCTCTTTGCTCCCTTCAAAGATAATTGACTATTAATATGTGTAAATGGAGAGCCCATAGCTGCAGGTAACAACAAAAAAAGTTCCTGGTGTGTAATCCACCCTATCAGCCTTAGTTATAGTATAAAGTTAGTCAAAACTTTTTGAAAAGGCAGTGGGGGGTTGGAACCCCATCAAGTGTTTATTGTTGTCTATGACTCCGTTGGAATGATTTTCTCTCACTTCCTGTCGTGTTGACAATGGTGTCACTGCGACGAGTGAAGGGAAATCTTCAACAATGTGCGGACTGGATTTACATCTACATTTTTTAAGTGTACCTCCAGCCAAAATAATAATTTTCAAGTTTTTTGGATAGCACAGGGAAGGGGTAACACCCCTGTAAGGTTTGTTTTGCTGTCTGTGTTTCTGTTTAGAAGATTTTAACTCACTTCCTGTCCCAATGATAATTGGATTTTGAAAATTTTGAGTTGTTGTGGAAACAAGGATTGGTGATAAAGCTTCAGCGGAGACATCTTTTTCCCATAATAACTCTTACAGGAGTGAATTTGCCTTCCTAGGGGGAGATTTCCTCTCACTTCCTGTTGTCTCCCTCCATTTGTAAGTAGGAGTCGTTTGTAAGTCAGATGTTTGTAACTAGGGGACCGCCTGTATTCCTTACTCACAAGGTTATGCGCCACCTACAGGATTGTGATTGGACACAAGACAGGAAAATTCCCCTCCCATAGAGGAAGGTCCTCAGTTTTGTAGCAAGCCATACACGCAAACATAGAGGTTAGGGATCTCTGTTTCCCGTGATGTACTCCAAGAAACGGATTTTACAGGCAAGTAAAAAATCCAGATTTCTTTATTGCACATCGGGGAACACAGAGCAGCTCTATTATTCCTTGGAGAATAATTCCAGGAGAGGGAGACATAGCAACCATTCAATTGCCAATAAAATCCTCACTCAGCAGCCTACAAAAAACTGTGATTAAATTCTGTGTCCTCAGCAGCTTAAACATACACCTGATAAAATCTTGCAAAGGTGTGAATTGAAAGACAGGTTGCGGTCTTGCAAACCTGAGCCACTGTAACTTGATGATGGATAGCCCAGGAGGCACCTACACTTCTGGTAGAATGAGCCATCACCGCAAAAGGTGGAGCCTTTCCTTTCAAACTATAAGCTTGAGAGATAAGCTGACAAATCCAACTGGAAATAGTAGAATTCGTAGCCATGTGACCCTCGTTGGTCTTTTGGGAAGGACAAATAGAGAATCTGATTGCCTCACTGCATCCATCAATTTTCAGACACACCCTGACAGCCAGAACTCCCTCTAAAGTATGGAGGGATTTGTCCCCCAGCTACTAAGGCCTGGGAGAAAAGGCAAAATAGTGAAGCTTCAGAAACAGCTCTTTGCAAGATAGCGATGCCAGTTCCAATACCCTTCATGCTGAAGTAATGGCAACTGGGCACTGTGCAAAAAAGCATTAAGGGAAGATCCCGAATAGGCTCAAATCAAGGTCTCTGGAGAACAGAAAGCACAAAATTGAGCTCAGATGGGTTAAAGGCGGCCTGATGAGAACAATACACGTGACACCGTGCACAAAGGCACACACCAAAGAATGAGAAGTAAATGGCCTCTGAATAAAGACTGCCAAGGCCAAAATCTATTCTTTGACCATACGCAAGGCTAGTCATATATCAACCTCCATCTGGAGAAAAGCCAATATACAGTCCACAACATACTTGCAAGGATGAAATTTCCTAGCCTCATACTAGCCCACAAAGGATTTCCAGGTCCTATGATAAATCTTCTTTGAATTTGGCGTTCTGGCTCTAAAAAGTATGGGGATAATCGCATCAGACACTCCCCTGTCCTTCAAAATTCTGGCTTCAATAGCCATGCTGTTAAAGCCAGCGACCCGAAAAAAGGATAGAAGATTGGACTTTGCGAATGGAGGTCTGGACAAGCCGGAAAAGTCCATGGAATGTCCACTGTCATGTTCTAGATGTCAGAATATCGAGTTCTAGACGCAATCTGCAATGGAGGGACAATATAAATCATGGTTAACTGGTCCCTTTGTGTCACCAGGACATTTACTGCAAATGTGTGAGAGTCCCTAGTCCTGAAAATGAATCTGTCTAGTTTTGCATTGAACCTGGACACCAACAAATTTGACTGAGAAGTAGATCATCCAGGTACCCCAGAATAGGTATCTCCTAGGTCCTTAAGAGTCCCAGAATTGGAGCCAGAATTTTTGAGAACACTTGGGGAGCCATGGAGAGGCCAAACAGCAGGACCATTAATTGAAAACCTTCTGGTAAGGAGGAAATGTTGAAGTATGTAGGTAAGCATCCTTTATGTCCATTGATACTTTGAATGGAACAAGGCCACCACCGTGTGTACTGATTCCATTCAAAACCTTCATACCTGGAAAAACTTGTTGAGATACTTTAGATCCAGTAAGGGACAAACATTGCTGTGTGGTTTCAGAACTGGAAAAAAGGTTTGAATAGAAACAGTGAAACCATTCATCCTCTAGAATTGGAATGATCACTCCTTGGGACAGAAGAAGATCGAGAGTCTGCAAAAGCAACACTTTTTTGCAGATTCATAAAAATATTTGAAAGAGTTAGGTGCAGAGGGGGACAACTTCAGAATTCCAACCTGTAATCGTGAGTAGAGTTGAGCGAAGTTCTAGAAGTCCGGGTTCTGCTGGTTCGGCCGAACTTTGGGACAAAGTCCGGGTTCGGGTCCGGACAGAACCCGAACTTTAGCCCGGACCCCGAACCCCATTGAAATCAATGGGGATCTGACCTTTTAGGCACAAAAATGGCTGTAAAATAGTCCAGGAAAGTCCTAGAGGTCTGCAAAAGGAAGGAAATGGGGGTAAGGGTGGGACAAGTGCCCTACAAAGAAATGGGGACAGGTAAATAACTAAAAGCATTTTTTAAAAAATAAAAACCTAAAAAAAAGCAAAAATGGAGGTGGATGTGGACCATCTTCAAACTGGGTCTGAAAAGAATTAATTAACGGTAGAAGCCATATAACTGTTCTAAAATCATCTTCAAACTGTGTCAAAAAAGTATAAATAAGCTGGGAGAACTGTTCTGCAAACATCTGCAAACTGTGTGTGAAACTATAGCAGAGCGAAACCATATCCCTGTTCTTCTCTATGCTGTAGTTTCACACACAGCTTCCAGATGTTTGCAGAACAGTGATATGGGTTTGCCCCGGTTTTTGTTAAAGTGTTACACAGACTTTCCAGATGTTTGCAGAAGAGTAGTTCTGTTAGTCCCGGTTTCATTTAAAGTGACACACAGACTTTCAAGATGTTTGCAGAAGAGCAGTTCTGTTAGCCCCGGTTTCATTTAAAGTGACACACAGACTTTCAAGATGTTTGCAGAAGAGCAGTTCTGTTAGTCCCGGTTTCATTTAAAGTGACACACAGACTTTCCAGATGTTTGCAGAAGAGTAGTTCAGTTAGTCCCAGTTTCATTTAAAGTGACACACACAGCTTCCAGATGTTTGCAGAACAGTGATATGGGTTCTCCCGGCTTATTTATACTTTTTTGACACAGTTTGAAGATGATTTTAGAACAGTTATATGGCTTCTACCGTTAATTAATACTTTTCAGACCCAGTTTGAAGATGGTCCACATCCACCTCCATTTTTTTTTTTTTTAGGTTTTTATTTTTTTAAAAATGCTTTTAGTTATTTCCCTGTACCCGTTTCTTTGTAGGGCACTTGTCCCACCCTTACCCCCATTTTCCTTCCTTTTGCAGACCTCTTGGACTTTCCTGGACTTTACAGCAATTTTCAGAACTTTTGGTAAAATTACCAGAACCCCGGACCCGAACCCGGACTTTTTTGGAAAATTCCGGGTCTGGGTCCCGGACACCTCAAAGTTCGGTACGGACCCGAACTTTACAGTCCGGGTTCGCTCAACTCTAATCGTGAGCAACTGTACAGAAGACTCACTTGTCTGCCCCCTCCCTCTGCCATATTTCTGCAAAAGCCTGCAAACACCCCACCTCCACCCAAACGAGTGCGGACACCCTTTCATTAGGAAGGGGCCTTAGAGACCAGTTTTTCTGGCTTTTGAGGGGCTTTCCATAAGACCAGGATTGACGTTTCACCCTAGAGTCCTGAACGAATGTTTCCCATGAAAAGTAATACTTGCCAGTGCTTCTTGCAGGGTAATTCTGCAGATCAACACTTTAGCCAAAACATATTCACGTGTGTACGGACTAGAGTTCAAAACACAAAATCTGTTGAATGGAATCCTTCAGGGCAGCATGGTAAAACAAGGAGCCCTGTGGAAATCTGCCAAATGCTTACCCAAGTAAGCCTTACTGCCTGTGGAATGTACACCCTTAGACAGACATTTTACTTCAACCTTAAGGTGCTGGCAGATTCCAACAGCCACAATCTGTCTGCAATGCAGCACCCACCAAGGCAAATGATGCCTGAACAAGGTTTAAAGATGTTAGTCAGAAGAATCCTGAACACCTTTCCGGTGGACACAGGCGGTGACAGATTGCGCTGCTGCGCGGCCCCATGTTGGAGCGAGATTTCCTCCCAGAACAACAGTACTCCCGCCCGGCCATCATTGTACTATGGGCCAGGTGAGAGTACTTTTGTTCTGGGAGGACGTCTCGCTCCACCACGGGGCCACCCAGCGGCGCAATCTGTCACCGCCTGTGTCCACTGGACACATCCAATGACGGATCACTGTATCGGCCTGCTGCCAGTGACCAATCACAGCAGATCACATGACAGTTGTAAACAATGGATGGCTCTCTTTCATGCCATCCATTGTGTACAATTGTGTTGCTAGCTGTGATTGGTCAAAGTGATCATATTGGGCCAATCACAACCCATCTGTACCATGTGATTAGCTTTAGCCAATCACATCAAAAGACAATGAATGAACCAGTTTCATTCAGCAACAATGGTTGCTTAAACCAATGAAATTCACTGGTATAAGCACTCATAATATGTAAAAAAAAAAAAAAAAAAAAAAATCAAAGATCAATTCCCTAGAGTAGTATGGTGTTACTATGGCAGCACTGCATTACCCTGGTCACAGAGTGTTAAAATAAAGCTGTAAAAAAGGAAAAAATTTAATAAAAAAAATAAATAGAATTTTAAAAATTAAAAAAAAAAAAAAATTTAGTAATTGTTTTCAATACATTAGGATTGATCAATTTTCAGATATACAGTATACCATAGTTTGTGGACTCTATAACTTTCCTACAGATTAAATAATATACATTTGGGTTATTTTCACTAAAGAAAATTATAAAAATGGCTTATTGGAACAGTGTTGCATGACCGCGCAACACTGTCATTCAAATTGCAACAGCGCTGAACACTGAAAATTGGCCTGGGCAATAGGGGGTAAAAGTGCCCAGTATTGAAGTGGTTAAAAACTGAAACTACATCTACGAGGCGCGTAAGGATTTTAGTCACAACACATCTGCCCCAAGGGGGAAAGGGGAGCCATCTAGGGATACCAGCCGGCTACAGGGGGCATTTACCACCCTCACTGCAAGATCCATCACCTTCAAAGAGGGGTCCAGTCTTCACCCATCATGGCGGGATGTGCATCAGACAGTCTTCAGGGACTTGATCCCCCAGTTTCGGTTCACCATCCTGGATCTTTATAGCCCTCTATTGGAAAAGACCATGGTCCTTCTACTGCACAGGGTTCTTTATACGCAAGGTCCAGTGCCAATCGGCAACATTACAGGTCATCCCCACATTCCGTCCCTTTAATTCTGGGCGGGGACTGGGTACCATTCTGCTGAGCAATGATAGCCATAGTAATGGACCTGAATACCAACCAGGCACTTCAATCTGGCTTTGTTGTGTAGAGACTCGCACAGCAGTGACCATTACCTTTAGACACTGGCAAAAACTTGAGCAGCTTTCTTTAAGGAAGGGGTTACACTACAATATATAGTAGGGCACTTCTCGTCTTTTGCCAGTGTCCAGTCGACTGTAGATGGCGCATAACCCTATGAGTAAGGAAGAATGGTGCTGCTCTGTATCCTGCAACGTACAATAAAGAAATATACCTTTGTTCTAAAATACTCCTTATAGTCTGTCCTGTTGACAACATTGTCCCCAGACAGGAAGGGAGGCGACATCTCCTCTATGGAAACACAGGCAGCAATAAAAATGATCTAACCACAAAGGTCCTTATCCTTACCCAATGTATCCCCCGTATAAAAAAAAAATCTAGTTTTGTCTTGAGTTACACTTTAACAATTTATATATTAGTATGAGATAGCAAGGACACTTTGTTGGAAAGCAACATTGATGGAATTCCCCCTCAAGGCACCTACTCAAAAGACTTAAGGTGGCAAAAACAGATTAAAATAAACTTTGGGCAGGTATGAAAGATCACAATTTTGTCATGTTACGTATTCATTAAAATATAAAAATGTATGTGTTTTTTTTTTTTAAAGTTGCACTTCAGGTAAGCGGTACACACACAGTTAAAATCTTTATATTGGGATTATATTATCTGCCAAAAGGTTCTGCTCAGCCAGTTCTGTGATCAACATGTTCTCCCTTAAAATAAATCTATTCAGTTCTAGACCGACAATTATGTCCAAAGTCATGGAGCTGTGATTGGGCACAGCCTCTCCCTCTCCCAGTACTCTGACTTTGTCTCTATTCAGACCACAATGTATGTATGCCTTGAACGCATGTAAGCATGCATGCGTTGATGTGCATTGGCATACTGCGTTGCTGTCAAGGGCGCCCTTGACAAAGTCATCATATGACGAAACGTGTTGGGAGGAGTTAGGACGTGTGACGTCATCGTGTATTGGGACGTGGCGGCCATCTTGGTGGTTAGAAACAAACCCTGAATGTGTTTCATTTTGTGCAAGCCTTAAGTGACACGTGAGTGCAATTACATTTATCTTATTAAATTGCTTTTATCAAACATACTACACTATACTTGGTATCATGTTTATATTGGTTACCTTCGGGGAAGAGACTTATTGATGAGTCAGGTGGATTGTGTGACGCGGGGACGGACACCATTAACCACATCAAGACCGCTGTGTTGCTGTTGGACTGTTTAGACCTCTGTAATGGGGGTCCAGACCTTCTGGTAAGGATCAGTGTGTGCGGGTGTTGGTGGCGGTCTCTATAAGCACATGATTGGAGCTTTGTATTGTTTGATCCACATGACATCTTGGTGGTGATTGATGTGTTTTCTCTATCAACATAGTTATATCCTAATATGGACTTTAAGGAATTTTGCTGAGCACTGCACCTTTTACTTTTTTATTTTTGTACTGTTCCAATAACTTTGTGTATAGCTGATTTTTTTCATATGAGCCCCTCAGAGCAGTTGCTTCTGTTACTATAACACCAACATGTCAGAAAAAAATGTAAAAAATTTAAAAACAGAATTACAGAGTTAGAAAAAAGATCACTCTCCCTCCTAAAAATGACTTACAAACTCAGTCAGATGTAGCTAATCACCTTCTCAATGGAACGCAAAGCCATTTGACGTTCAACTGTTATCAACTGTGGTAATTTTGATTAGCTCAGCATGAAAAGAGCTTTCCTGGAGCATTTCGGTCCCTGGTAGAGCAGTTGAAACTATGGGTGGCAAGGCACTGTCAAAAGATCTCTGGGATAAAGTTATGTACAGGCACAAGTCAGGGGTGGATACAAAAAATGTCAAAGGCTTTATTAATACCTAGAAGCACAGTGAAGTCTATTATTAAGAAGTGAAGGTATTTAGTACAACACAGACCCTCCCTGGTTTAAAACGTCGCTCCAAACTGGGTGAAAGCGCAGAGGAAACTGGTCAGAGAGGCTACCAAGTGGCCTACAGCAACTCTGAAGCAGTCACAGGAATTTATGACAAAGAGTGGTCATGTGACAACAATATTACAAATTCTCCTCAAATGTGGCTTGTATGGGAGGGCTGCAAGAAAAAAGCCACTCCTCAAGAAAGGCCACATGCAATCATGACTGACCTTTGCCAAAACACACCTTGAAGATTGAGGCCACATGGAAAAAGGTGTAAGGCCTGATTCACACCTATGCATTTTTAGTGCATTTTGCAGATTTGCACTACAGAACGTGTTCCATAGGAAACCATGTTAAATGGACTGTAGTGCAAATCTGCAAAATGCAAAAAGCACTAAAAATGCATCGGTGTGAATCAGGCCTTATGGTCAGATGAGACTAGAATTTTAATTATTTAGCCTCAACACCAAATGATATGTCTGGCGGAAATCCAATACAGCTCACCATCCAAATATCATCAGCATGGAGGTGGTAATATCCTCTTATTGGGGAGGGGGTTCTCTGCAGCAGGGACTGGAGCACTTGTCAGGATAGAAGGAAAATAGATGGGGCAAAATACTGTTAAATTCTTGAGGATAATCTGCTGTCCTCGGTCAGAAAGTTGTCAATGGGGAAAAAGGTTTACCTTCCAACATGACAATGACCCAAAGCACACAGCAAAAATGACCACACAGTGGCTGAAGGAGAAAAGGGTGAATGTCCTTGCATGGCCTAATCAGAGCCCGGACTTCAACCCCATTTAAAATCTGTGGAATGACTTAAAGACTGCAGTCCACAAACGGTCACCATCAAATTTAACTGAACCTGAGCAGTTCTGCAAAGAGTGGGCAAATATTGCACTTTCTAGATGTGCAAAGTTAGTAGACACATCCCAACAGACTAAAGGCTGGAATTAAAGCAAAAGGTTGTGATCCTTTTTCCAAGTGATTTTTTTTTCTGACATGTTGGTGTTATATCTTTCATTTTGTTGTTATACGTTGCACTTAGTAAATACAGCTGGATAAAACAAAACTGTGTCTGTCTTCATTTCACGCTGCAAAGCAACAAAATGTCATTATTTTAACCACTTACCGCCCGTCCACTGTCAAATGACGGTGGGGCGGTGCGGCTCTTGTTCTGGGACGACGTCATAAGAGGTCACCCAGAAAGCGTGCTCCCGCGCGCCCTAGGGGGCGCGCAGCATGCCATTCACGCTTGTGCCCGTGTTGCCAGGACATGGCGTGACCCCGATCTGTGTAAAGAGCTGCAGCTCTTTAACCATGTGATCGGCTGTGACCAATCACAGCCGGTCACATGTAAACAAGGGTGTGCCGGTAATCAGCGCTCCTCGCCTCACACTGACAAAGTGTGTGGCAAGGAGAGCCAATCAGCGGCATCTCCTCACACAGAGGACGTATAGGGATGTAATCAGGGCTCTGTTCATCAGTGCCCTGATTACAATTGACCACCAGTGCCAGCAACCAGTGCCCACCCCAGTGCCAGCACTAAGTGCCCACACGTGCCAGCAGTCAGTGCCCACAAGTGTCCGCCAGTGCCAACAGTCAGTGCCCACAAGTGCCTTCCAGTGGCACCAATCAGTGCCCATTAGTGATGCCAGTCAGTGCTGGCTATTAGTGCCGCCTATCAGTGCTGCCCATCAATACCCATCACTACTACCCATCAGTGCCCATCTGTGCCATCTATCTGTGTCCATCAGTGCCACCTATCAGTGCCCGCCAGTGTCACCCATCAGCACCTGGCTGTGCTGCCTTGATGCCTGAATCACAAAACTGACTGAACAAAATTACAAATCCATTGGCAAGGTTGTACTATGTATGATTTTAAAGTATTCTGCAGTTTGCCTGGAGTTCAGGTTTACATAAAAACCCAAAAGAATTTTATGATCACGTTATTTATTTATTTGTTTTTTTGTGCAACTGTGAAAAAGTAATTCTTAATTTTGCCACCAGATGTCATCATTGTACCATTTTTTTTTTAAGATTTCAATCCTTTACCTCTGCAATTAAATCTCCATTCTCTGCATGCACCTGGGCGATGGCCCCAATGTTCTTACAGCAAGTAAATGCCTGGTACAGCTCGATGTCATTAACCATGTACAAGTCCTTGTAGGCCATGAACATCTTAAACGAGTTGACACCTTTATCCCTTGCAAGGATTTCCATCTCTTCCTTCACCTGTACAAATAAGCACATTAACAACTTGTTATTTGAATTGAAATTAAATATCAAAATGCATATAAAAGAATACAATATTCCCATTGGAAATGCTATAAGTAATTAAAGGGTAACTCCACAATTGTGGAAAAAAATAGCAGATAAAAAAAATACTACATCATATACCATTGCTACACAACGAGTCAAAGTATAATTGAATGTTATTACAAATGACCTTTTCTTTTCAATCTGCAGTGCTGTAATTTTCAGTAAAAATCCAATTCAATATGGCAACCTGGAGGCACAGTGTACAGAGCGCCACCCAAATATGTAATTCCCTGCTTGTGTGATTGACTTACTGATTTTCCCAGAAGTCTGCACTAAGATACAAGTCAGATTTTAGGCATCCCCTGCAACAAAATTTAATTTTTGGTCAGATACCCCCAAAGGGTTAATCACTTCTAAAGGGATACTAACGCTGCAACTTTCCTCATTAGAATCCTGTAAGTACATCAGATAATTAATAATGAAAAAGTCACTTCAATTCAGAATCCAATTCCCTCATCCAGAGGGGATTTTTTTAGCATTTATGATGTTGTATGTATCTGCATAAAAAACTGATTGCAGGAGTCCAGAAGGTGGTGGTAAGGGCATATTTTCTGAATGGTTTAGAGCTGTGAGTGGAGTGCCCCTGGGCACTGTCCTGGGGCCAGTTCTGTTTAACTTGTTAATAAACAATACAGAGCTTGGAACAAATAATTCACCCTCTGATGTTCTAGTACAGGGGTCAGCAACCCAAGACCGCTAAATAAATTCACGAGCACCCGGCTCGCAGACAAGTTGGTCGGCAAAAGCATCAGTATTATAAAATACAATTGCAGCTATTTGCTATTAAGACCGCTGATCGGCGCTCTGATGACTCACTGGCCGCGTCTCTCTTCCTCCTGATTGACTGATGTCATTCTCAGGCCCGCCCACTGCAAATTTTGTCAGATGAGGAGAAGAGAGAGACGGTGAGGAATGACGTCAGTCAGCCGGGAGGAGGAGAGACGCGGCCAGTGAGTCATCAGAGCGCCGAGCCCGGTCTTAATAGAAAATAGCTGAAATAGTATTTTATAATACTGATGCTTTTGTGAACAGGGGGGTACAGAGGTGGCTGTGGACGGCCACCTCTGTACCCCCCCATCCATGGCCACAGCCACCTCTGTACCCCCCATCCACAGCCACCTCTGTACCCTCCACCCCTGTCCACAGCCACCTCTGTACCCCCCCATCCACAGCCACCTCTGTAGCCCCCACCCCTGTCCACAGCCACCTCCCGCGAGCCACCGACACCTGTCCCCACCCCCGATGTCTCCACCGACACCTACCCCCCCATGTCTCCACCGACACCTGTCCCCACCTCCCATGTCTCCACCGACACCTACCCCCCATGTCTCCACCGACACCGGTACCTACCCCCCCATGTCTCCACCGGCAGGTGTCGGTGGAGACATGGGGGGACAAGTGTTTTCGTAGTCATAATATTTTATGATAAAGTCGATAAAAGATAATTCTGGCCCGAGCCGCGAG
>BLSH010198986.1:1069334-1089849 GCA_018402905.1 Glandirana rugosa | reverse complement strand
ACAGCCACCTCTGTAGCCCCCTGTCCACAGGATTATTATGATCTTAATTTTTTAGCAGGTGAATTCAGCCCTCTATGCATTCACATACATTGAATCCGGCCCTTAAGTTAAAAAAAGTTGCTGATCCCTGTCCTAGTAGATGACAGACTCAGCAATAGCATTCAGTGCCTAGCTGCAGCAAACAAAAAGATATAAACTTTTAATTTTACCAACTCTGGTTCGGCCATATCTCGAGTATGTTGCCCAGTTCTGTTCACCAGTCCTCAGGAGGGATGTGCTTGAACTGGAGAGAGTCCAGAAAAGGGCAACAAAGCTAATAAGGGGGCTGGGAGACCTCAATTATAAGGTACGACTACAGAAAGTAGAGTTATTCTTCGGAGAAGAAACGCTTGAAAGGGAATATGTACATGATGTACAAATATTTACATGGTGATTCTAGCATTGGGGATAACAATCGGGGATAAAACATAAGGGCTCTAAAGAAGACCCCTGGCCACACAAAAAATTTGAACTAGAATTGGTTCAATCTCAAACTGCGTAAGGAGTTCTTTACTGTTAGAGCGGAAAGGTTGTGGAACTCCCTTCCACAGTTGGTGGTGTCAGCTGGGGAGTATAGATAACTGCATTGAGGAGGGGAGCTTAAGACAGAATTTAACTGTCATATACAAATCTTTAAATGGTGACTTTAGGATTATATCTCTAAAGAAAACACACGGCCACACAATGAAGTTGGACAAGAAGCATTTCAATCTTAAACTGCGTAAGGGGTTCTTTACTGTTAAGGCGGTAAGGATGTTGAGCGCCCTTCTACAGTTGGCGGTGTCAGCGGGGAGTGTAGATAAAATAAAATAAAAATTTGGGTTCGGGTGCCATTCTTTTCAATACAACCTAAAACACGGTGTGGCTTTGGCGCAATAAATGGCACTACAATAGCGGCAAACCGCAACTCGCGAAGCTTGTCACTCAAAAGAAGCTCCTGCTCCTTTTTGGGCAACATGCTTTATGTGTTGCAGTTTGCCACGATTGCCATGCACTTTATCTCATGATAATCGCGGCAAGACCGCACCGCATTTTAGATTCCTTTGAAAATAAATGGCACCCGAACCTGTGTTTTGCAATTGTGAAGCAATATGAGATTGCAAGCAGAATCATTGCGCTTCTACCCAAGATCCCAAAGTGCTGATTGTGAATGGAGCCTTATAAATACAATGAACGGGGATATGAAAATCTGCGGCACACACGCCTTTATTTAACCTTACCAACTACATATGCAACTACGTAACAACATTTAAGCTACTTATCAACACTGTGTTAGAACTGCATAACATCTGCCCCTCTTCTCCATAACAGGGGGAGGTGTTTTATAAGAAATGACAGTCAAATACTCCCAGCGCTCAGTGTTCTTCACTAGAGGGACAGCCAACCAATATCACATCATGAACACTGGCCAATGCCCAGTGGATGCAGCCCCCCTCAGAAAGGGATATCCCATGTGGAACTACAAAAACAAAGTAAGTGAATTTATTGATTAAAAAAAAACATTAAAATGCATACTCACAAAGGTGCATAAGTATACAGCAAGTTCATAGAAGTAGGACATGAGGTAGAACACAAGTGTTTCTGCAGCCTCACATGTGCACACTAACGCGTTTTGGGGGTGCGCCCCTTCTTCACAGCTCTGAAAAAGGGGCGAGCCCCCGAAACATGTTAGCGTGCACATGTGAGGCTGCAGAAACACTTGGATGTTCTACCTGTTATCCTTCCATGAACTTGCTGTATACTTATTCACATTTGTGAGTATGCATTTTATTGTTTTTTTTTTTTTCAATAAATTCAAGTTTTACTCGGATAATGCACTAGGGGTTTGCGCCTTTCCTTTCTTTGTTGTTTTTGGAGGAGTTTTATAGTCCATGGATATAGCAGGGAACAATGCTCACTGATAACAGTCCAGAGGCAGAGAATGTGGGAAGTTATCAGCTCACAAGATTCCTGGCTGGATGAACGAATCATTTTCTGCACTTCTCAAACAGATATAATAGAACATTTTCAAAGATTTTTTTTAACACGCCAAAAGGCAGTAAATAGGAGGCATTTATTGTTAAAATTTACACACACTTTAAGTGCTAAAAGAAACCACACCAGATATCACAGAAGTGATAAAGCATTGTGGAGGCTCTCCAGTTATTTCTCCTGAAAGAGACTGAACATGTATTATCATGTGTCATGGCTGTGATAAAATGAAGTCTTAATGAAGGCTTACCTTGTCACTCCACCAAGTCACGGCTACATGGAGAGCATAGTCACAGCACACTTTAGGGTCAGCCCAGCTCTTCCAGGTGTCAAACGCTTCGATCAGAGAAGAGCCTTTCTTGGGGATGGCAAAGTCCATGATCATGGTGGTACCTCCTGCCACCGCAGCCTAGAATGACAATAGACAGATATTATCAATGTGGTGCTGGCAGCTTTTACCCCTCGTTCCTAAGACCCAGCTGAAAGATTTCATTATGGAATTGAGTGAAAAATGCTGAAATGTATTACTACATAAACATATGGAAGTGTTCAGTGAAAGTGCGCCTAAACTGTACATTTGGGAGTGGCTAAAAAAAAGCATAATTAGCTATTTAAAAAAAAAAAAAAAAAAAAAAAAAAAAACTTTTATCTGTTCACCTCCTAGAACTACAGTGGGTATCCACTTCCTGTCCAAGATACAGTAGTGATGATGCAGGGATCAAACTCATGTTTGCATATACTGTATCGATCTTCACAGGATAGCAATAGTGGTTCTATCTAGACATGTATAGTTGGGGCCGGGACAAGGGGTGGGCAGAAGGAGTGGCTGCCCTGGGTGCAGCATGAATTGTAGGGACGAGGCCGCCTCAATTTCCTTCTACTATAAGGCTGACAGGAGTAGTGACAGTGGCATCACTACTTATTTCAGCCCAGCGCTAAAAGGAGACCAGGATAGAGCCGCGAATAGGTGCGGGCTGTGCTCTCTCTCCCCATCATAAGCTTGCACATAATGAAAGGAAGGCACAATCTTGGCATCATTGCCCTGGTCTCTGGATGATCTTGTCCCAGCACTGTATACAGTCTAGCCAAAGTAGCACCCTCCTAGTGTAGAGCAGGCTGCTAGGTAAATATAGTTTGGCTCCCCTGTAAGCGGTGGAACAGGGTTTGATTATCTAGTGCTGCTCAATGCTTCACAAGCTGTTGTCCTGTTACTTCCCTCTGTCTTCTAGATCAGTGTTTCTCAACCTTTTTTTGATCAAGGCACCCTTTAAAATTATGCACAATCTTGGGTTGCCCCATTCTAAAATGTGAAAAATTAAACTAACAGTTTTACATAATGTAGCAAAATTCACACATGTAGGAAACTCAATAGAGAGAGGATTTATTCTTCCAAAGCAAATGCACCTTTGCACAATGGTACTGACTAGTTTTCCAGTGTTTCTCTTCTCCCTCAGTTTCTCTCCCTCATTTAGCTAATGTGACTGCAGTGCTGACAGAGAGGGGCAGGAGAGGGCAGTGCAGTGTAGGTGCACAATGTTCTCCTTATCAACCAATTACGCCATTGTTTGTTAGGATGCTGGGGGCTAGACAGTTATAATGGTGCACAATGAAAACATGTGGCTTTATGTAACTAAAAGGCATGCTTGATCCACCTGCTGGCTTATATACAATTTTGAGGAAACCTAAAGGCACCCTGGTTGAAAAAGGTTGTTCTAGAGCAGTGTTTCTCAACTCTGTCCTCAAGTACCCCCAACAGGCCATGTTTGCAGGTTTTCCTTTATCTTGCACCAGTGCTTTAAATCAGAGTCAATGGCTTGGTATTTTGGACAGCTATTTTATCTAAGAGAAATTCCCAAAACATGGCCTGTTGGGGGTACTTGAGGACAGGGTTGAGAACCACTGTTCTAGAGTATAATAAAAGTATAGTGGGAGGAAGTGGGAGAACAAGCAGCCTGAATATTTTGTGGAACTCAATCCAATCCCTGGGGAGGTGTGCCCCGAAGGTGGTGAGAGAGCCAATAAATAGTCTGAGGCCAGTGCAGCCAGGGCAGTGTTCCTGAGTCCAAGTCCTGCAGGATGAGACCTGTGCAGGGGCTCTGTCCCCTGGTGCAGGTTCGTAGAGTAGTCCAGGGGCAGGAACAGGCGTGCTTCATGGCTGAAAGGAATTGGACAAAAAGCCCAGTCATTTAGCTCATTTACTCATCATTTTCTCCCTATAAGTGAATGATTATTCTGGTCGCTTGCTCAGGGGTTGAGACCTGCAGACTAGGGCGTATATTTCTCAAAAATACATGTGACGGATGGGTGCTTCCTGCCCTCCAAACCCTTCTAACAGACCGATAGGTAGTACCAGCGCTTTACCCCAAGCATCATACTCAGACAAGATGTTGAGGTAAAACCAAAGGAATCACTTTATTGAACAGAAATACAGATTTTTTTTACACTTTGAAAATGGGGCAGTCACCATATGAAGAATAAAAACAAATATTACACATTGGGGTAAACATCCCGCAATGGTTAGGTAACAATGTGAAGTTGACACTAATCATATTCTGTTGGAATCTCCAGGAGGATTAGCAAACAGACAGAAACAATAGGTTACTCTATTAACAACGGGAATGCACACCTAGGAGGCACACAATGGGGAAATTACTCAATAGAAGAATGACACTTCACACCTAGACAGGATAGGCAAACACAGGTACACATTATAACAGTAAGCACATAGCACCTAATAAACAGATTACACATAACAGTCGGAGACCCCAGCATCAGGTTGTTTTGAGCTGATTATAATCATCTGCTTTGAGTCTATGAGGGGGTTGACACAGTCAAGGCTGGTTTGGGCTGTTGATTCTATATCCCAAAAAAACACAGAGGTCCTAAATCTGTATCCAGGTCCTCCAGTTCTCAGAGTCTGTGTGTTTCAGGGAGACATGGACTTGAATCAGAAGGAAAACTATTCCAAAGGTCTCCCGGGCGCACACCTCCCAAAGAATAGAGTCCCCCCTCAAAAGCCAGGACCCATAGTCAATAGGAATAAGCTATCCTGCAGTCCCCATCCAAAAGCCCCTATCCTGGTTGGGTCTGTCACAGCACAGAGCTGTTTGTCCTGTGAAGCTACATTTACATTCATTCTGTGTGAATGGGGGCAAAACTAATTTTATTAGTCTAATTTCTCTCTAGCTCAAATGTTTTTCAATCATAAGAAAAGAATGAGCCAAGAAAATACCACATTATGACTACTAGATGAAGCTGAGGTTGCTGGGAAATAAAAAAAATTAGCTGTTGCAGCAATGCATACATGATACATGGTGCCGGACAAAGAATAATCTTCTTATTTTGGTTCTTAAACTTAGCCATTTGCTTTTCCTTTTTGTGTATGCCTTAACTGTTTGTGTACTGCATATTGAATGCTTTATTCGTTTGTTTTTACTCTTAAAAAAATATGTAAAATAACCAGGCTAAGGTGGCTCTGTTTTTTAGGCACAATGAAAAGTCCAGATTAGGTAAAAGGTAAAGTACCATGTCATGGCTTCATTTAAAGTTCCAAACTTCCCCGCCCTTTTTTCAAAAGTCCAGATTAGATAAAATGAGCTTTTACAGCCCTTAGTAACCATTAAAGACCCTTGTACCCTTAAAAACCACCCTAAAGCCCAAAAGTTCACTTTAAATCAGATTAGCAGAGACATTAGCAGTGGCCTTCCTGCAGAAATCCAAAATGTTCCTTACTGAATCAGAGCCAGAGCTCTCCAATCAGCAGGGAGTATGAGCATTACTTATTTCAGAGATGTTGGTCTAATTTAGTAGGAGTAGTGGCGGCTGGTGCTCCATTTTTTGGAGGGGGGGGGGGGTCAGTCGATCCCGCCCCATCGCTTGCCCGTCCGCCCACAAGCTCTGCACTTACCCCATCTAGGTCACGGGCAGCTTTAGCTCCTTCCTGCGTCTCCTCCTCCTCTGCATCTTCCCCTGCATCTCCTCCTCCTCGGCGGCCAATAAGATCGCTTCTCCTCTGAGCCAATCGGGTCTTAAGACCCGCTTCCTGATTGGCCAGGAGGAGAATCAGGAAGACAATAGCGAATTTTAATTTGCTATTGTCACACAACTGGGTGGGCTCAGGGTGCAGTGCTCTGTGCTTCGAGCCCACCCTTTTTTGAAGCCAATTACAGTCTCAGATTCTAATCATGTGCTTCCAAAAAATACCCCCATTGAAATCCATGCGTCCGGCGCCCTGCATGTAGATTAGGGGCCGGGTGCATGGATTAGGGGGCGGCACCCCTGCGCCCCTTATGGATGGGTCGGGGGCATCTTCAGATCTCTGTAGAGAAACCATGGCTTCCACAAGAGTCATAATGGTCCTTCTATACAGCATGCTGGCAGGGGGCAGGCTTTTTTTTTACTTAGGCTTTGGCTACTTTCTTAAGAAAAAAAATTGTAAGACTTTGCACCCTTTTTGATTTGATGCACCTGGAATGTATTTATCTGATTTAAACCAAAAAAACAGCTGGGCTTTAATTTTGCCTACACTGTTTCAAGGAACTGAAAACTCTAAGGTTTTGCATATCCTTAGTGCAGATCTGTATATATTAGTCACAGAGTACATTGGAGAAATTCGCTAACAATTGTGGTTTACTAAGCAGTGCACACATCAGCACATGAACATCAGCTAAGTGTTGGCCTATAGAAAAGAAAAATGTGATTTTCTGTAATTTTTGGGTCAGTGTGACATCTGGTAGTTATTTTGTGTGAGCCTTTCGTGTTGGAAGAAATTTGTATGAATTGAAAACTAATATTTCCAAAGGTGGCTCTAAAGAAATGACTAACAGTGAAATAGCTATAATCTATGGTGTATGGAGGGGATCACAGTACAGAGAGGTGCAGGCTTTGTTCATATACTGCTACTGTGAATGGAGATTTGCAGTGATGATTTTATTTTTTTTTTTTAATTCCTTTTATTGATTTTCACTTTAGTTACAAAACAGAGCCTATCGGGCATACCCAGGCTTGGGTTAACACATCACAACAATCTAACTACAACCTCTATACTAACAATACTCATCGCTCCAGTAGGCACTTGAATTGTCGGAAAGTATAGGCTGCAGCCATCCTCAGGGCACTTCAGTCATCGTTCAGGAGAGAGACCCCTTTACATAGTTTATGGGGTGGGCATTGGTTTGTCATGCTCTTACACGTATCTCTACCCCCACTTTGCCCTGGACTAGTTGGAGGATTCGGGATCAGAATTAGTAGACAGGTCCTCCACCCAAATGTCCCAAACTTTATGAAATTTTTTTGGGCATCCTCTCGCCAAGTAGGTAGCCTTGTATAGCGGCAGGTTAACATTAATTAATTTTTTCCAGGATGCCAGGGTTGGAGCTGATGGGGATTTCCAGTGTAGGAGGATGTCTTTCCTGGCATAGAACAGGAGCAACCCTATCAACGTTCTAGAGGCCCGGGTGTGTGCCAGGGCGCCCACCAGACCCAGCAGGCAGACCCCCACCGTCTGGGGAATTTGAATAGTGGTCACGGATTGTATGGCCAAAGCCACCCCCGCCCAGAAGGGTTGTATATTGGGGCATGTCCAAAAAATGTGGGGAAAGTCTGCCGAGTCCGCCACGCACCTCCAGCACCCTGCCGGGACAGCGGGATATATTCTGTGTAGACGTGCCGGTGTTAAATAGATCCTATGTAGGATTTTAAACTGGATCAGTCTATCTTTCACAGATACCATCTGAAAGAATGGGCCTTCCCACATTTCTTCCCAGTCCTCATTATCTAGCTCAGGGGCATCCAGCACCCATCTATCTCTGAGGGACTCTTCTAGAGTTGAGGTATAGAAGGCTACGAGCTGGTGCTTGAACTGTGTGCGAAAGGCATGTCTCAGTTGGAGGAATCTAAAAAAGTAGGTATTGGAAAGGTCAAACTGATTTTAGGGTGTCGAAGGACTTCAACTCCCCCACAGAGCAGAGCTGTTCAAGGTACTTAATGCCCTTCACTGCCCTAATCTGCGGGTCGGGTACGGTGGCAAATTCCGATAGTGTTGGATTGTGCCAAAGAGGAGTGTGCGGTGAGTGGTGGCCGGAAGGACCAGGTCTGAGAGCCCGAGCCGATGACCAGGCCCTCAGCACTGCTCTCATGGCTGTGGTTGAGGCTTGGGGAGCCACAGTGTTCCTGTACAATATATTTTTGAGGGCCTCAAAAGAGCCCACATATGCGGCCTCCAGTGCCACCGCTGCATTCGTCCTATCCTGTAGGAGCCAGTTGTGGGCATGAATGAGCAGGGCTGCCAGAAAATATTTGTGGAGGTCTGGACAAGCCAGTCCTCCCTGTAACCATGGGCGTTGTAGGACTGTCAGTTTAAACCTTGGTTGCAATGAGCCCCAAAGAAAGGCAATCAGTTTGGAGTTGATTGATTTGAATAATTTTTTGGGGATCCACTCCGGCGCATGCCGGAGCACATAGAGAAAGCCGGGTAGCAACTTCATTTTAAAGAGATGAATGCATCCTATGAGGGACAGGGGAAGGTTTGACCATGCTTTCAGTTTAGTTTTCATATTGTCCATTAATGGTACTAAATTAAGGGTGCAGTAATCTGAAGTGTTAGGGGATATGTCTATACCTAGGTATCTAATCTTCGATGCCCATTGTAGGGGTAGAGTGGGGTCAGCAACCGCCCGTGCCTTGCTGTCAATTGGTAGAATCTGCGATTTACCCCAGTTGATTTGTAATCCTGAATAAACGGCAAATTCCGCCAAAATCTTTAGTGCCTCCTTAAGGGATGGCCCCGGGTCATTTAGGAATAATATGAGATCATCGGCGTAGATCGCAACTTTTTCAAGCAAGGCCCCCACCCGGATGCCCTCCACAGCCGTGCTCCTCCTTATGGCCGCTGCCACCGGCTCCATCGCGACTGCGAACAGGGACGGTGACAGCGGGCATCCCTGCCTTGTGCCCCTGCCGATTGGAAAGGATCCCGACAGCTCACCTCCCAACTTGACCCTGGCCGACGGGCAGGAGTATAGGATCTGTACCCATTTCAGAAATTCAGGCCCGAACCCCATAGTCTAATACTGCATGCATATAGGGCCAGGCTACCTAGTCAAAAGCTTTCTCTATGTCGAGAGCCACCAGGATCCTAGAGGCAGAGCCAGCTGAGGGCAGTTGCAGGTGGATGAGCACTCTGCGTATATTAATGTCTGTGGATTTCCCTGGCATAAAGCCAGTTTGATCCACACTAAGCAGATCTGGGACAATTTTCATCAATCTAGTTGCTAAGACCTTTGTAAGAATCTTCAAATCATAGTTTAATAAGGAGATGGGTCTGTAGGAGGAACACTTTGAGTGATCCTTACCTGGCTTTGGAATGAGCACTATGTGGGCCTGGTACATAGAGGGGGGTAACTGCATCTGCTTTAGTGACTCCGCATACACCCCCTGGAGTCTGGGCACCAGGGCAGCAGCATATGTCCTATACCATTCCCCCGGGAAACAATCCGGGCCCGGGGTTTTATTGCCGGGGAGGGAGTGTATAGCAGCCTCTATCTCCTCCGACGTAATGGGCCTATCAAGAAACACTACCTCTTCGGCAGCAAGAACAGGGAGATCCAAAGGGCCCAGGAAATCCCGGACCTCGACCTAGCCTTTGGAAATGCACAGGCCCTAACCTATGCGAATTGGATGCGGTTAAAAATGCATCCAACATGCATATATGTGAACCAAGCCTCAGTATTTGAGCTTTGGGATGCCAAGACCCTGACACTGAGCTGTAGCACGGTGCTCAAAACCATACAGCGGTTTAACAGGACAGGTTCCACTCCGAACAGGCCTCACCATGGTCAACCAAAGAAGTTGAGTGCACATGCTCAGGGTCATATCCAGAGATTGTCTTTGGGAAATAGACGTATGAGTGCTGCCAGTCAGTGCTCAGACCATACACCGCACACTGCATCAACTTGATTTGCATGACTGTCATCCCAGAAAGAAACCTCTTCTAAAGATGATGCACAAGAAAGCCCGCAAACAGTTTGCTGAAGACAAGCAGAGTAAGGACATGGATTAGTGGAACCATGTCCTGTGGTCTGATGAGAGATAAACTTATTTGGTTCAGATGGTGTCAAGCGTGTGTGGCGGCAACCAGGTGAGGAGTACAAAGAGAAGTGTGTCTTGCCTACAGTCAAGCATGATGGTAGGAGTGTCATGGTCTGGGGCTGCATGAGTGCTGCCGGCACTGGAGAGCTACAGTTCATTGAGGGAACCATGAATACTGAAGCAGAGCATGATCCCCTCCCTTTGGAGACTTGGTCGCAGGGCAGTATTCCAACATGATAACGATCCCAAACACACCTCCAAGACGACCACTGCCTTGCTAAAGAAGCTGAGGGTAAAGGTGATGGACTGGCCAAGCATGTCTCCAGACCTAAACCCTATTGAGCATCTGTGGGGCTCCTCAAATGGAAGGTGGAGAAGCGCAAGGTCTCTAACATCCACCAGCTCTGTGATGTCATCATGGAGGAGTGAAGAGGACTCCAGTGGCAACCTGTGAAGCTCTGGTGAACTCCATGCCCAAGAGGGTTAAGGCAGTGCTGGAAAATAATGGTGGCCACACAAAATATTGACACTTTGGGCCCAATTTAGACATTTTCACCTAAGGGTGTACTCACTTTTGTTGGCAGCAGTTTAGACATTAATGGCTGTGTGTTGAGTTATTTTGAGGGGACAGCAAATTTACACTGTTATACAAGCTGTACACTCACTACTTTACATTGTAGCAAAGTGTCATTTCTTCAGTGTTGTCACAGGAAAAGATATAATAAAATATTTACAAAAATTTGAGGGGAGTTCTCACTTTTGTGAGATACTGTATGTAAAAAACCTCCCAGTGCTCAATACAAAATATTCCCAAAGACTTTTAGGTGCGTGATGCTTTCTTAGGTGCAGCTCTTTGCAGATCAGGAAATCCTCAGTAAACTGCAAAAAACTTACACAAGAGGGCACAAGCTCCCCATGCATTACAACCAAACAGTTTACTATAACGCCAGAGCCAAATGAATACTTACAAACATATATAAAGAGGCATGTAACATAGATGCTTCAGCCCTGGACAAAATGCCCTATCACAAAACCGTCCAGCCAGAAATCTGGGGCGTTCTGAGGAAGAGAGTGAGTCTCCTGAAACGTGTCAGCTGGCTGAAGCATCCATATTACATGCCTGTTTTTATATGTTTGTAAGTATTCAATTTGGCTCTGGCATTATAATAAGGCCTCATATACACGGGCGTATTAACAAAACATCGGGACCGACGCCAGGAAAAAAAAAAAAAAAAAAAAAAAAAAATCGGAGTCAAAAATGCAATTCCATCTGCGTTTTGCATCAGTGTTAATACACCTTAGTGAGCGTCAGCGCTAGGTCCTGTTTTGTTCAAAAAAAAATTCCTTTGCTATTTTTTGAAGCTAAAAACGCCAGTTAACGTCGCTACGGCCTTAATGTGCTTTAGTGAGCCTTTTGCCGGCTCAGCGTCAAAAATGCTCTAATGCTACAGCCTCGGAACACGCGGGTCCTCCGTTCGATTTACAGCTTAAGAACACCGACCCCATCTACAGCTCAAAAACGTCAGCGTTTGTATGGGGCCATTGAATAACATGGAGAGCTGCAAAAAATGTGGCGGTAAAAAACGTCCGTGTGTACATTTTTGGTGGTAATTAGACATGTGCACTGCCGAAAAATTTGTTAGTTTTCTTTTCATCCGTTTTTTTTTTTTGGTTTTTCAGGTAATTCTTTGTTATGATCAAAATTCGGAATTTGTAAGTTCAAAAATTCGTAAATCTGTATATTTGAAAATTCTAATATTTAGAAATCCGAAAATGCGAAAGAACGAAAATTTGAAATAACTAGCTAACTAATAATAACTATTAAATTATAGTTATTGTAATTTCCTTTCAAATTTGGCTGTTAGTGAACGTAATGAATACGAATTTATCCAAAGCTACGAATTATCCAAAATAACTAATGGCGCATCTAAACAAAGGGAACGGAACAAATTAATAACAAATAATAAAACGTTTTTATTATTGTTAGTTATTATTATTAATTTGTTACATTCCATTTGTTTAGATACTGCATTTATTTCGGATAATTCGTTCCTTTGGATAAATTTGTATTCGTTACGTTCACTAACAGCCAAATTTGAAAGGAGATTCAAATACCTTTAATTTAATAATTGGTAATAGTTATTCTTAGTTATTATTTCCGATTTTCAATTTTTTTCAGAATTTTCGTTCTTATTTTCGGATTTTCAGACTTTCAAATTTTTAATTTCCGAATTTTCAAATTTCCGGATTATTGAATATTCGAATTTCAGAATTTTTTCAAATTTCATAATCTTTGAATTTTCAAATGTCCTAATTTTCAAATGTACAAATTTTTGAATTTCTGAATATTCTAATTTATGAATAATCTGAAAAAATCATTAAACTGGTGTTCGTTAATTCGGATATTTCTGAATTAACGAATTTGTTAACCACTTGCCGACTGCCCACCGGCGGCAAAGTGATTTGCTATCTCAAACCGCCATCACCTGTGTTCCGGGGGAACCAGGGAGAGGGTAGGATGGACTCGATGTCCGCCGGCTACCTGCGATCCCTCCCCTGCAGTGACAGAACGGAGGTTCATGTATGTAATCACACGGATCTCCATTCTGACAGGGGGAAGGAATGTGATCACAGGCTCCCTGTATATGGGAGCCACGATCACTCTCCTCCCCTACTCCACCGCAATATCGCAGTCCAATATGAGTAAGAATATAAAATCGGCCAAAACCGATGAAAAAATAGTTTATTTTTTTTTTTGGATTTGTATTTTAGCAAAAAGTAAGAAATATTGTTTTTGTTTTTTTTTTTTTTTTTTGCAAAATTGTCACTCTTTTTTTGTTTATAGCGGTGATCAGAAATGACGCAGAGGTGATCAAATACCACCAAAAGAAAGCTCTATTTGTGGGGGGAAAAAAAGGGCGCAAATTTAGTTTGGAGGGACCCAACATTCACACAGTTCAGTTAGGCTTCCCCTAACATCATTTACCCAGTGAAGGGATAATCCTGACACTCCCTTAAAGGGCAGAACAAAGCCCAGCTATCCAAGCAGTCACATGAAGGCTATTGATGTGTGTGCCGCACAAATGGAGTTCTTCCTTAACTTTATTCAAGTGCACAAACTGTTGAATGACCCCACTCACTCCACTTACCAGTCCTTAAAAACCCCACAAGTAAATAAGTAAGAGTGACAGGGAATGCTGCCCAACAACCATCTGAATGAGACCCCAGTTAAGTGGCCTGACGCTCCTCCCCAACTATAGTTCATACCACAAAGAAGGACAACTGAGGAGGAAAGGGGGGCAAAGGCAATTGGTTCCAATAAATGGACAGCCTCTCCAAAGGAGGGCTAGATGAGAGCTATGGATTAGAAGGACCAATTAAAAAAAGAAAATACTTTGTGGAACAGATGAGATCATAAGAGATGGGTGCCAAAGATGTGTATCTACAGGCTTGGAAATCTGGCCCTGCCAGCCAAAAAAGAGGCACAAGAAAAGTTAAAAAAAAAAAAAAAAAAAAAAAAAATAGTATTACTCATTCCTGTCTGGTTGACTTTACAGTAATGGAAATAATTTACTTGGGTGTAAAAAAAAAATTGTATAGCTATTCGTCCAGCAAAACTGCTGGTACATTTGTTTTGTGTTGATTGGGGAAAATTTAATTTTCTCCTTTTAGTTCCTCCACAGGTTAAATGTTAATTAAAAAAAAAGTAGAGTGGTTTGGAAAATACCACATTGTGGCCACTAGATGGAGTTGAAGATCATGGGAAATAAATATGATACTATGATCCATAATGAGGTATTTTCCAGAGCCATTCTTTTTTAATAACATTCAAACTGTAGAGGAAATAGCTTGAGTTTGACTTTGCCCAATTCACATAGCATGAATGTAGCACCAGTTTCATTAGATGGATAGCTGTGCAATTGTTTTTTATATAAATACTGTACACTTTATTTATGGCCATTTTAAAAGAAAAATGTTGTAAAAGAACTAGTAATACGCTAATTTGAAGTACTGTATGAGCTGGAATATTCCCTAGACAAACATAGGTGATTAGTATGCAGCATAATGGAATTTAGAAAATGTGCAATTTACTGTAAGTAGTCTTACAAAATGCTAATGGAATTTGTTGTTAATTGAAAAAAAAAAAAAAAAGTTTAGCATACTTTTTGCTAATTTGCATGGCTTGCGTGAGATCGTCAATTTGCAGTATTTAATGGCATCTCTAGTCTCTCTACTTTTTACTTCCCAAGCTCTTGCAATCCTTGTCTTGGCTCCTGTGATGTCATCACAGCAGTCATCGCTGTCTTCTGTCTGCCAGAGATGGAAAGAGGGATCCAAGAGGATGTCCTGCATATAGAGGAAGCGATGCAGAGGACCCAATAGGATCCCTCCTCTCTCCTGATGTATACTTGCCTTGCTCTGATTGACAATTTGGCAGGTAGGGGAGGGATTTAGCAGTTACAATGCTAATAACCCACCCACCCCAGCATACGTCAGAATGCCACAAGATGACAACGCTGCAGAGAATTCACTGCTGCCAAAACTGTTATCACCCTGTGGGAGGAAGGGGTAGTCAGTTGAAGGGCCACCTGGTATTTAACCACTTCAGCCCCGGAAGGATTTCCAGCTTTAGGACCGGAGCACTTTTTGCGATTCGGCGCTGCGTCGCTTTAACTGACAATTGCGCGGTCGTGCGGCGTTGTACCCAAACGAAATTTGCGTCCTTTTTTTCCCACAAACAGAGCTTTCTTTTGGTGGTATTTGATCACCTCTGCGTCATTTCTGATCGCCGCTATAAACAAAAGAAGAGCGACAATTTTGCAAAAAAACCCAAATTTCTTACTTTTTGCTAAAATACAAATCCAAAAAAAAAAATATAAAAAAACATTTTATTTCACCGTTTTAGGCCGATTTATATTCTTCCTCATATTTGCGATAAAAAAAAAAATCGCAATCGGCGTTTATTGATTGGTTTGCGCAAAAGTGGTCGCATTTACGGATGAGAATTCATTTTTGGGGTTTTTATTTTTTTTAAATTTTTTACTAAAAATGGCGGCGATCTGCGATTTTTAGCGGTACTGCGATATTGGGGCGGACATGTCGGAATGTTTTGACACTTTTTTGGGACCATTGGCATTTATACAGCGATCAGTGCTATAAAAATGCACTGATTAAAGTGTAAATGCCATTGGCAGTGAAGGGGTTAACCTGCAGGGGGCGCTCTAAGGGTTAACTGTGTTCCCTGGGCGTGTTCTTACTGTAGGGGGACTTGCCTAGCTGGGGAAAGGAAGTGGTCACAGCCTTCACTTACAGGAAGGCTGTGATCACAGCCCTTCCCCCTCACACAGAGCGGAGGTCCGTGTTTACATACACGGACCTCCGCTCATTCGCTCCGGGGGGGCATCGCGGGTGGCCGGCGGCAATCGAAGCCGCCGCACCCGCTCCCTGGACCCCCCCCGGACACAGTGAGCGCGCGCGCGCGCCTCCGGCGGCGCGCGCTCACAGTGGCTCTGTATCGCGGCCGCCGTCGTATGACGGCGATTCGCGTTACAGAGCCACATTGTCGCCGTCAATTGCCGATCAGCCGTCGGCAAGCGGTTAAAGTAGAACTAAAGGCAAGATACTGCTTTCTAAATGCTTACCAAATATAGGCTCTTCATTAGCTTGGTAAACAGCTGAAGCACACTGTACAACATGTTAAAGGCTATGTCCTCCTTTTGCAAAAAAAAAAATTATAATAAGTGCATATATATTTACCAAAAAATGTACATTGATTATTTTCTGTAAATAAGCCTGCAAAGCATTGCAACTAAAAATCATTGGATCTTGGGTGCAATGGCAGGCTCCTGTAGACTCTTCCGCCAACTACTGGTCCAAACAGGGGTATGGGCTTTCAGTAAGAGATCTACCCCTCAGCTCACCCCATAAGTCTTCTCGTGCATCATTAACTAACAGACATATTAGTATGGATGTCACAACTCAATCTATCCAAAACTGAGCTCATAATATTTTCTCCCCTGATGTCTTCATTGACATCATTGGCGCAGCTAACAGTCCGTCCCCACATGCCAGCATGCTAGGTGTTATCCTTGTCTCTGAACTCTTTCGGCCCCACGTCCAAATCTTGCCACCTCAAACCCTTGCAACGTCTCCTAAATATGCCCCTTCTTAACCAACACCACCACAAAGCTTCTAATTGACTCCCTGGTTATCGATCACCTCAACTATTGCAGCTCCCTCCTTGTCCCTCCCTTATTTGCCTACCTTTATGTAGCACCCTCTACCTTAGGTAGGTGCTGAGTATCAGTGTTTTGTCAGGTAATTTATTCAGGCCTGACTGTTTTGATCCTGGGCAGGGGAGTGGCTGGTGTCTCACAGGCAGTGAAAACTCTCGGTCACCTCCTCTTTGCTTCTGGAGGGTTCTGGAAGAAAGGGAGGAGAAGAGAGGTAGAGCTGTGTGGGGAGTACTGACCAATCCCCAATCTGGATTGGCAGGAGGCAGGCCTCTTCAAATACCTTGAGTCGGCCCAGCCAGGGAGGAGAGTTTGAATGGAAGAGATGGAGATGGAGTACTGAGGCTGTCGGGGCCTTGAGGGAGCCCCTATTCAAGGAGGGGGTGACCTCGGCCTGGGCATCAGGTGCATCCAGGAGGATAGTGGAGATCCTGGTACAGATGCACAGAGAGAGAGAGAGCGCAAGAAGAGGACAGCGGGAGAGAGATCTCCAGGAAAGTGATGACAGGTTGTTGTCAGGTGTCGGTGAGTGATACACACTCTGGGAAGCTGGAAGAGGCACACCGGGGCAGATTGGGGTGAGAGACAGTCTGAGAAGGGTGCAAGAGCTGGTTGGGACTGTGGTGTCACCGGGCAGTGGATTTGGGTCACTGCAGCCAGGAGGGCTGGCAAGGACTGGAAGAAAGGACTGTCTGGGAGCAGTGGTCCACCAAGGCTAGCTAGCAAAATTGTACTTTTTGCTACACTTGAGGGGTGTGCGATCCCTTGCCTGTAATGGGCGGTTCACCGAGGCCTGACCAAAGCCAAAGGCAGACCTCACAATGTGCTAGCTAAGCCACAAGAAGTAATGTGCAGGAGAAGAGGAAAAGGAGTAGGCCGCAAGCAAGATTGTGCTGGAGGAAGAGAGGAGTGTGTATACCAACGTGTGCAGAATGTATATAAGTTTGTCCCATCAAAGAACTGTTCTAATCTACTGGGCATCCCAGTAGACTGCCCTCAGAGACAAAATTAACGGGACCTCCTATACATACTTCTGTATATACACTCCTCTCCAGCACAAACTTGCTTCAATTCTCACTTTCTCCAGGTTCCTCCCTCCTGCGCACACTTGGTTCCAGCCTAGCTAGCACATGGTGAGGCCTGCATCTCTGTTAGCAGGGCCTCCAGACCGCCCATTACAGGCAGGGTCCACGGGCCCCCATAGTATGTTTGTACTAGCTAGGGTTGATTGACTACAGATCCCAGCCCATCCTCTTCCAGGCCACCTCAGCCTTCCTGGCTGCTGCTACTCCGGCCTACTTCACTGTCCAGTGACACCACCACTCTGATTGGCTCCTGCGACCTTCTCAGACTGTCCACTGTATCCTCCCAGCCTGCTCTAGCCTACTCCTTCCAGCTCCCAGGGTATGTCACTCACTGATACCGGTGGATCCTTTACAGAGCATTTTTCCTGTAGCCTTCTCTGTTGCTCTCCTGCTCATTGGTCAGAACTCCTCTGTGTGTTGTAAGAGGGGTTCCTTCCACTTCCCGAGCCTCCAGGCCCAAGGTCACCCGCCAGACTGGAGACTCCCTCAGGGCCTACTACATCTCTAGCTCTTCCACCCGACATTCTCCTCCCCCCACTGGGCAGACCACAGTATTTAAGAATGCCTGTCCCCTGCCAATCCTGGATGGGGATCAGTCAGGGCTCCTTAACATACTTCAGAAAGCCTCACTTCCTCTTTCCATCCCCTTTTCCAGCTCATTCTGAAGAAAAGGGGAGGAGTAACCAAGGGGTGTTCCTTCCTGCAGTATCCAACTCTTCCTAGGCCACTCCCTTGCCCAAATCAAAACAATCAGGCCTGCACATCAGTCAGGCCTTAGTAAATTTGCCTCTCCTAGCAAAAATCTATCACCAAAGCACCTATCTACAATGGGGGCGCTACACCATTCTGTAGCTTCCCTCCAACAACTTTGCATATTATTTTATATATACACTGATTCTGTATTTGCCAAATATGCTGCAGAAATCTCCCTCCACTAAGTCTGGCTGCATCCATTTTAACTGTGGGCAGCTGAAACTGCTGCCTGTTCACTTCCTGGATTTACACAGACACAGAGGCACACCTACAGTGCAGCTCTCATTGGCCCTCTTATCATTCATCCCCCCACCCTAGCTGGCAAACTCTCACAAGAGTGAGTGAGAGAGAGAGCTGTGCATGATGTCATAAGTCTAGGCTAATGACTAGACAAGAAAGAGGACGTGGGCTGTATAAGGTATTTACTGGCAAAAAAAAATGTTTAACTATCCAAAGTTAAAACAACAAGATTTAATAGATGGAGTTGAAAAAACGACTGAAGGTCCACTTTAAGTTGTTCAGGTTGGTGGGGTCCAGTGAGGGCTTTTTAAGTATGGGAGTGATCTGTGCATGTTTTAGAGGGGAGGGGAAGGTGCCACTAGAGAGGGAGAGATGGGCGTGGCTTAACCACTTGACGACCAAGGGCGTGTATATACGTCCTTGGCCTTCATTGGTGATATCTGAATGGTGCCGGCAGCGGCAGAGGTGATCCGATCCATCCCCCCCCAGTGTCCGTGAGCCAGCTCACTCGGCTCCATAGTACGGCAGGGCGGAAATGACGCCAGAAGTCATGTCCGCCCAATGGTCTTAAAGGGACCTTTTTTTTTTGTTCTGCCATTTTTTCAAATTTTTTTTTTTTTTTTTGCATTTTAGTGTAAATATGAGATCTGATGACTTTTTAGCCCCAGATCTCATATTTAAGAGGACCTGTCATGCTTTTTTCTAATTACAAGGAATGTTTACATTTCTTGTAATAGGCATAAAAGTGATCAATTTTTTTAAAAAAAGAACACTGTAAAAATAAAAAGTAAAAAGCAAAATAAATAATTAAAAAAATAAAAATAGATTTAAAGCGCCCCGTCCCCGCGAGCTCGTGTGCAGAAGCGAACGCATACGTAAGTCCCGCCCACATATGAAAAACGGTGTTCAAACCACACGTGAGGTATCGCCGCGATCGTTAGAGCGAGAGCAACAATTCTAGCACTAGACCTCCTCTGTAACGCAAAATTGCTAACCTGTAGAATTTTTTAAATGTCGCCAATGGAGATTTTTAAGTTGCAAAGTTTGTCAGCATTCCGCGAGCGGACGCAATTTTGAAGCATGACATGTTGGGTATCATTTTACTCGATGTAACATTATATTTCACAATATGGGAAAAAGTTTAACAATCAGCAGATAAAGATACTCCAAACACTTGGTGTTAGCGCTTCAATCATCAAGGCATGGTTGCTATGGTGTCAGGATGATTGAAGTGCATTACTTCTATTATAACATTGTAATATAAAAGTAAATAGTTCAACTCACCATAATGAAGAATCAGTGGGAGCCCTAAGTGTGTCACTTGCCACCGTCACCTACCACCAGATGCAGCATGCCACTTACCACATTGCCTACCACTAGATGCAGCGTGTCACCTGCCACCATCGCCTACCACCAGATGCAGCGTGTCACCTGCTACCATCGCCTACCACCAGATGCAGCGTGTTGCTTGCCACCGTCACCTACCACCAGATGCAGCATGCCACTTACCACGTTGCCTACCACTAGATGCAGCGTGTCACCTGCCACCATCGCCTACCACCAGATGCAGCGCTTTGCTTGACACCGTCGCCTAACACCAGATGCAGCGTGTCACCTGCCACCATAACCTACCACCAGATGCAGCGTGTCGCTTGCCACCGTCGCCTACCACCAGATGCAGCGCGTCACTTGCCACCATCGCCTACCACAAGATGCAGCATGCCACTTTGTCACCACAGATACAGCGCTCACTTTGACACCACAGATGCAGCTAGTCCATGCTGCTTTGTATTGATTTGGTCTTCGCACCATTTAAAGAAGACCAGCTATTGTGGAGGCCGAAGGGAAGAAACAAGAGGCGGAGCCTGGGTGGCATTGAAAGACTGTCAATAAAAATGGAGCAGCTCCATTTCTATTGGCAGCCACTTTCATTTCCACCCAGGCTCTGCCTCTTGTTTCTTCCTCACGAGAGCTAGTATTCTGTAAAATGGCGGCGGAGACCATTCACCAGTGCCGGCCATGGACCTCTAACGGCGGCTCTGCCAAAAAAAAAAAAATAAATAATCGGGAAATGGCAATTTCCCGTGAAATTTTCCAGAATGCATT
>BLSH010198986.1:1013909-1035435 GCA_018402905.1 Glandirana rugosa | reverse complement strand
AACCCTGTAGCTGTGTTAAGATTACAAAAACCGAGATATGTGGTGGTGTTACCTAAACTTTACTTTGTTTGTACTAAACGAAATTGACGTCTGAAAGTCGAAATTAAACTCCCATAATTGTAGGTTTAGTTAACTTGTCACATCCTTAATGTTGTCAAACATATACACGGAGGGTGAAAAATTCCCTGGTTGTCATTACCCTGTCTAATTGTTAGTTTTTAGTTTAAAAATGAAAAATTACGAACTAACGTTTAGGAAACGTCAGTTAATGTCGGACTTCAGACCTTGTGTATCTGTAGTGGTCTGTGACCCAAAGTAGGGACAGACAGTTGCAGTAGAGGCCTGGCAGAGCATCACCAGGGATGAAACCCAGTGTCTGGTGATGTCTATGTGTTCCAGACTTCAGGCTGTAATTGACTGCAAAGGATTTGCAATCAAGCATTAAAAAGTAAAAATTTGATTTTTGATTGTTAATCTGTCCCATTACTGTTGGTCCCTTAAAAAGTGGGAGGCACATATACAAACTGTTGTAATTCCTACACTGTTCAATTGATTTGGATGTTAATACCCTCAAATTAAAGCTGAAAGTCTGCAGTTAAAGCAAATCATGTTTGTTTCATTTCAAATCCATTGTGGTGGTGTATAGAGCCAAAAACATTAGAATTGTGTCGATGTCCCAATATTTATGGACCTGACTGTATGCAGAGAGGCGTAGGGAAGGAAAAACCTAGGGTACTGCGCTGATCCCAGTCAGCTCTCCTCTCACATCCATCTCAGGCACCCAGGGACATACACATGGGATGGATGAGGAGAAAGAGGAGTAGTGTGTCACTGGCTCTCCCCTGCTCTGCATGTGAGGGACGTTTCTGCCTCCTGTGACTGCCTGTACACACATATCCCTGCCCTACTGATATACACATTCCATTATCCTACTGACCCCAGCCTCTGCCCTATTGACTGACACTGTCCACTTCCCTGCTGGCTGACACCATTCACTGCTCTACTGACATTGTCCACTGCCCTACTGACTGACACCATCCACTGCCCTACTGACACTGTCTACTGCGCTACTAACAGACCCTGCCCACTGTCCTACTGAGACCGTCCTTTGACCTACTGACCCTATCCTCTGCCTTACTGACCCCATCCTTTGCCCTGCTGACCCCATAATCTGCCCTACAAGCTGCTGATCCCTGTACCTGGACTTACAAACTACTGACTCCTGTACTCTGCCCTACCTGCTACTGACCTCTGTACACTGCGTTACATCCTACAGACCTCTGTCTACTGCCCTACATCCTACTGACCTCTGTACACTGCCCTGCCTCTGTACACTTGCCTACATCCTACTGACACCTGGACACTACTACACATCCTACTGACCTCTGTACACTAACCTACACCCTATTAACCCCGTCTACTTACTGTGACCCCCTGTGCACACACATCACTCCCCTACTAACACCATCCACTACCCTACTGCCCTACTGACTGACACAGTCCACTGCCCTACTAACAGACATCGTCCACTGCCTTACAGACACTGTTGTCCACTGCCCTACTGACGCCACCCACTGCTTTATTGACCCCTGTACACTGCCTTTCTGACACTACTGCCCAACTGACTGACACTATCCACTTCCCTGCTGAAAAAGTCCACTGTCCCACTGACACCATACACTGTCCTGCTGATGCCATCCACTGCCCTACTGACACCATCCACTGTCCTACTGACACTGTCCCCTGCCCTACTGACACCATACACTGCCCTACTGACACCGTCCCTTACCCTACTGACACCATGCACTGCCCTACTGACACCATACACTGTCCTACTGACACCATCCCCTGCCCTACTGACACCATACACTGCCCTACTGACACCGTCCACTGTCCTACTGACACCATACACTGCCCTACTGACACCATACACTGCCCTACTGACACCATACACTGTCCTACTGACACCATCCCCTGCCCTACTGACACCATACACTGTCCTACTGACACCATCCCCTGCCCTACTGACACCATACACTGCCCTACTGACACCGTCCACTGTCCTACTGACACCATACACTGCCCTACTGACACCATACACTGCCCTACTAACAGTATTCACTGCCCTACTGACACCATCCACTGCCCTACTGACACCATACACTGTCCTACTGACACCATCCCCTGCCCTACTGACACCATACACTGCCCTACTGACACCATACACTGCCCTACTAACAGTGTTCACTGCCCTACTGACACCATCCACTGCCCTACTGACACTGTCCTCTGCCCTACTGACCCCTGTACACCGCCTTACTGACCCCTATAATTTGCTCAACAAACTGCTGACCCCTGTACTCAGACCTCAGTGGTTAAACGCTTTAAGGAGGAGATGGCTTATTTGTGTAGAATCAGTATGGCTGTGACCCTTTGTGGATGATTTGTTAAAGTGACTTGGAAAAATACAGGTTGGAGTGCAGTTGTCATCTATTTATTTTTGTGATAAGGCTTTCAATGGTATACTAACCAGACAAAAAAGAGCAAATAAGTTAATTGTTAGAATTTACATACCCTGTGCTCCTTTTGTGAGGCTGGCCATATACTAGTACCTTCGTAAATCATTAATTCAAAAATTCTGATCGGTACATTCAATGACTTCACCTCTCCCTGGGGACGGTGAATTACGAAACTAGCAGGGCGGGGCTAGGACCCTGACACCATCGGACTTTGCCGTGACCAGGCTCGCAGCTTTGGATTACAACCAGGAACAGAGAAATACATGTTATTACACACAATTGTACCCTAGTGTTGGGCTGACACTTAATAAATGTGAGTGTTTTTAAATAGGTTTTAATAAACAAAAATGCTTTAAAAAATGAGTTTATGCTATGGAGATTTCCTTTCTTCCTCCTAATAATCCATTGTCCAACGTGGGAGAAATACTGACGGGAAGGCACGTCAGAGTCAACATAGTGGAGAGTGGACCTTCCCAAATATATAACACCGTGCAATTGCTGGTTTATAATCTGACCAGCCACACCCTCTGGTGAGTCACTTTAGGAATTTTTTTGATGAAGGAGCACATAGGATGTTTGAATTTATGAATTTTTGGATCACATTTCCTACTTTTTGATATATATTGTTGGGATTGAATATACAAACGTATGATTTTTTTTTGCACACATGCATTTGTGGATATACATGAAAATTTTTTTCTTTTGGTTGAATAATTGTTTGGACACTTTTACTATATTTATGAAATATATATTCTTTTAGTTTGAGAATATATTCATACCTTTTTAGCGTGGTTTTTTTTACATGAATTTGTGATGTGTACATGTCACTAAAAATCAACATTTTTTCTGTGCAAGGAAACTTTTTATTTGGTTGCTCGGGAAGGTTGTGGTGACGTACATATTAGATGCTAAATGTATAGAAGAACTATGGTATAGCATTTGCAGGGAGGTGATTTTATATGCACTTTCTATATGCGGTAATTATAAGGAGTCCATCAGCATTAGATTGCAGAATTTCTTATGTGATTGTGGAATTTCTATAGATTTGCGCTGCTGTTTTTGTTTTCTTTGATTATCCACTAGCGATTTACTAGGATTGAGCGACAGCCTTCTTAATTGAAACCCACAATCGTCCATTAATTTCTTTGGCGCTGATTCTACTATCCTTCCTGTGACATTCAATGACTTGACAAATGTCATTCGAGAGTGCTTCAAAATGTCGTTTGCTTTCCATTTCGGAAAAAAGGACGTTCTCAAATGAAAACCTCACACACTGTTAGAAATTTGTTGGAAAAAAAAATCCATCCTGCTCCTTCCAATTTTCTCATCACCCTAGTCAGAGTTGAAAACAAATTTTGATTTGAACCCATTAACGATTAGAATATCGAACAAATGTTCTGAAAACGAGAATTTTCCAACTAGATATGGCCAACTTAATATTTTCCTAACTCCCTGTCTAGGTGACAATTGTTTTTAGTTTATTTAGGGGGTTGTTGTTTTGTTTTTGGTTTATTTAGGGGGTTAAAACTTGGATGGGGAGTGGAAACATGGGATGCCCAGAACCATAGAACTTGAATGCAACTTGAGTACTTGCTAGCTTTCTGGCTGCTAGGAATTAAAGTTGCAAAGCTGTCCTCCCTTAGGATTGATGGTACAGCTAGATTGATATTTTAAGATATTAAGTATCCATCTTTTTAGCACCTTTGTTCTAAATGACTATTATGGGGATGAGGTGCAAGTGTCTCAACTGCAATCCAGCTGCAATCCTCTACTAAACAATTGTAAAATTAAGTTTTGGTGACCGCTGTCATAACAGAAAATGAGGGTAAATCTACCCAATGGGGAACCCCCCCCCCCCGGAACCCCCCACCTACCCATCAGAAAAAGGGTTGCCTGGATCTGGGTTGTTGATGTAGCGCTGCCCTTGTAAGGACTGCTGAATTTTTGGGGCCTCCCTTACACACACACAGCCAGGTGTCAGGAATTGTCGTAGCTTTATGCAGACTCAAGAATCAGTCCAGGGGATGTTTGTTTTGTTTTTGGTTTATTTAGGGGGTTAAAAATTTGGATGGGGAGTGGAAACATGGGATGCCCAGAACCATAAAACTTGAATGCAACTTGAGGACTTGCTAGCTTTCTGGCTGCTAGGAATTAAAGTTGCAAAGCTGTCCTCCCTTAGGATTGATGGTACAGCTAGAATGATAGCAAAAGTGCCAAACTGCTATATACAGGTGCTACTCAATAGAGAAATGCACCTGGCTGCTCTTAAATCCCCAGCTAGAGGTGTAGGGTGGCTTCCTGGATAGTGAACTGTCACTAAGCTGTCCCCTCAGTTATAGACAAACAAAGTATTGCACATTGTTGTCCCTCCTCTGTCCAAGCTTGAGGTGTGAGCAATGAAGGTTACTCACACAGCTCCTCTTGAGTTAATCCTGAAGCTCAGATGGCTGCTGAACAGGCTTCCTGCTGGACAGGCCCAGCTCCTGACTGTTAGGGTTGCTTTAGCTAAGCCTAGCTAAGGCTTGAAAGGGATGTGAGTTTTCAGTTCTCACTCTCTTTCACCAGCTTCCTCCTTCTGCCCATGGGCAGAGTTCACCAGCACAGAAGTCCCCTCCTAGAAACTGGACCCTGGACTCTGCTCCCATACGGTCAGGCTCCAGAACATTTATGGCCTGTATTCCCCCCTGCTGGGCCGTACCTGCACAGGGATTGGTGGAGACTCCATAAATATTCAGGATTAGTCTCTGTTTCTCCACCTTCTAAGTTCCAGAACCATCTAGCTCAGGGTTTCTCAACCAGGGTTCCGTGGAACCCTAGGGTTCCTCCAGAGGTTGCAAGGGGTTCCTTCAGCAATGGTCAATTTCTACCTCTCAAATAAATTCCCAATGAGATCATTAGTCTTTTTGGCTATCTGTAAGGGGGTAATTCTTCTCAGTGACCACAAGTGTAAGGGGCATTGTTCCCATTGACCATTCCACTAATGTATCATGAGTTGTAGATTTTTAATCTTTAGCAGGGGTTCCCTGAGACCAGAGAATCATTTCAAGGGTTCCTCTGTGTTGTAAAGGTTGAGAAAGGTTGATCTAGCTAGTTCCAGGAGCCAGGGGGGGGGGGGGGGTAACAGAGGCCCAGCCCTTGGATGCTCTGCCAGCTACCACTAAACAAATTAACCCCAACTCCTCTGCCTACAGAGGAGCCCAGCTAAATGTTCCCACTATGTACACTGAGGGTGGTACATTGATTATTTTGGTCTGATCTAGGTTCCTGAGCTGAGAGTTTGATTGCTTCCTCCTACTTCTGGAAAAAGCTTCTATAGCATAGAGAGGTAGATTGAAATGACCAGCTAAATATTTATCATACCCTGACCAATCTCTGGAAGGAGGCATCCAGAAGGAGGCTTGGTGAGGTGATAACCAGACAGGATGCCTGAGTAGATTGTTCTTTCCTTGTCAGGGAGGATTCCAGTTCTCCTGGGGGAGAAGAAACTCTGACACAAGAGACTACAGAATGGGTCTCAGCAGCGGCTGGGCTGAGGGCCTTAGGAGAATTGCTAAGGAGGCATACCACCTGAAGGACAATGCTTCAGAGTCTTGGTCTGGAGAAGGAGTTTATCTTTCTCACTAGAGATCTATCTGTGGAGGCTGGGTGGCAGACAGCTCTCAGGACACAGTGAGTAAAGATCTTCCTGGGGACTATTAGTTGTGCCAGCGCCAGAAGGGATGAGTGACCTGGGAAAAGTGTGTGCCACTCAGGATCGATAGGGAGGGGGTATGTAGACAGTGCATCCACAGTTGCTGCTAGAGTGCTGACAGGGGATGGAGCTCATGCTTGCTCCTGCAAGGGTTCAAAGAAAGAAGGGGGACCCCTGGAAGTTGCACATCTATGCTGTCCTACTACAATGAATGGAGTGTCAACCCCAGCCTGGACTTTGACCAGGCCAGGCCCCCAAGAAGGGATGAGTGGCCAGAGATTGTCCTGTGGTCTGCAGTTGTGGAGCTTTAGACATTCCTACCATCCTCTGCTACCTCCAGAAAGCTGCTATCGAGAGACTGAAGAGAAGTTTGTCCTCCTGTGCTGTTGCTGAATGTTTTGGACTATCCTGTGACCCCAAGCCCCTTCCTCCTGTTAAAGTCCTGCTGCAATAAATTCTAAAAAGGCATCCCCTAGACTGAGATTTAATTTTTGTATGCTGGTGTGATCGGTGGCCTCTGTACTACAGTACTTAGAGAGAACCTGTCTGTTTCCAGCGGCCTCTTTGGGGTGAGCGCTACATAACCTGAAGCGCATACATGTTGAGTAGCTGCATGGTAATAATAGGATTTGTACTTAAAGTGCAAATTACTGTAGGAGAATAGCCAAATGTGAATAGGTCCTTAGATCTGTACACAGGAGAATGAGTATTTTTTATTTGTTAAATATATTCATGCAGACATGCCATGTGTATTCCTCAGTTGTGTGATTCTCTGCACATCTATCAGACTGGCTAAAAATACAGAGAACACTTTTTTTGCAAAACAGGAATATCGGCATATCATAAATTTCCATGCATATCTGGCTGAATTGCAGGAATCCAGACAATCAGGTCCATACACAGTATGATTCTTTGCAAACTTACAAATCATCATGAATATATTTAGGTAAATTAGAGAAAAATAGCGATTCACTGTTTTACCTATTTTTTAATTGATTCTGTCAGCTAACCAGACTCCTATGACTGATATATCAGTTTTGGGTGGGCTGACCCTTTTAGGTGACAGGGGCTGTTTAAAATAGCATGGGGAAAAAACTGAAGAGACATTTATTGCTGAAAGAAAAAAATAAACTTTATGTAAAAAGTTTGCATCTGTCAATGCAGTGTCTCATAGCAGGTGTGTCTGCTCTGCTGTTGCCTTAAAACGGAGTTCCAACCAGAAGCGGAAGCTCCGCTTATCTGACTCCCCCCCCCCCGCGCCAAATTTGGCACCTTTTTTTGGGGTGGGGGGGTACAGGTATATGTCCCCACTTCTGGGAGATTGCACCGCGGCACGATCACTCGGAAGTTTGGTTCATTCCATTCAGAAAGCGCAGCGCAATTCACACACTTGGGAACCAGCTGTGAAACCGCAAGGCTTCAGTGTTGGTTTCCCCTAACAGGCAATGGCGGTGGCTGCACTCAAGAGCTGATGGAAACATTGGCTGAGGTGTCAACATCACTGGACTCCAGGACAGGTAAGTGTCCTCATATTAAGGGCTCATGCACACTATAGTTGATAAAGAACGCCCCTTTATGTTATCCTATCCTTATGTTATCCTATGTCCATGCACACATGGACGTTTATTGTCGTTTAACAGCAGTGGCGTTTTTGGGCTGTTATCTGAACGCCCTGAATTGGAATTCAAAAGTCGTTCTTTTGACCACAAAAAATGCTGGACGCCAATAAACGCCGCTAAACGCTCATAAACGCCGGTAAATGGCCATTTATCGGCGCCCAGCGTTTATTGTAGTCAATGGAAGCTAATGAAGTAAAAAAAAACAAAAAACAAAAAAGCTCAAAAACGCCGATGCCGATAAACGCTGCTTACAAAACGCTGCAAAAGAAAGTTTTCTAAGCAGCATCTCCTGCCCGACGCCCAGAGAGCCCAGAGAGCGGCCAGTGTGCATAGAGCCTAAAAGTCAGCAGCTGACTTGAATTTTTTTGCTGGGGGGTGGGGGGTGAAACTCCTCTTTAACTAACTTACAGTGCTTTGGCGTTCTTTTGTCACCTAATAAAGTGTATGTAAACCATAAACAGATGACAGCTGATAATTGCAAACAATTGTTATGTTTTTTTCTTTTTGAAAAGTACCGTTTTTACCTCATCATTTGTTGCATAACAGTGCTGCTGATCTCCGGCAACCTCATTGCAGCCACATTATTATTATTATTATACAGGATTCATATAGCGCCGACAGTGTAGGCAGCACTTTACAACATGAGGGCAGACAGTATAGTTACAATACAATTTAATACAGGAGGAATCAGAGAGCACTGCTTGTTAGAGCTTACAATCTAAGAGGGAGGGTCAAGAGAGTAGGAGATAGTCGTACGGATAGGGGTAGAGTGTTCCAGAGGACGGGAGAGGCTCTGGAGAAGTCCTCCAAACAAAAAAGAGCTAGAGAGCAGAGGTTCTTGGGAGGAATGAAGAGGACGATTTGGTTGGTGTTTTGAGACTAGGTTAGTGATGCAGCTGGGGACAGAGTTGTAGATGACTTTGTAGATTATTGTTAGTACTTTGAATTTTATTCATTGGGTGAAGGAAAGCCAGGGGAGGGATTGGCAGAGAGGGGTAGCAGACACAGAGTGGTTTGTAAGGTGTATGAGCCTGACAGCAGCATTGATGATGGATTGAAGGAGGGACTGCCTATTTAACCCCTTCCTGCCCACGCTGTAGCCAAATGACAGTGCGGGCATACTTTATTGACGTCCCCCCATGATGGCGCTGTGATCCTGGACTCAGCTGTTCACAGATCAGGGTAAAGGGCCAATCACAGCAGCCCTTTACCACATGATCAGCTGTGTCCAATGACAGCTGATCATGGAAGTAAACACAAGTTGATAATTGGCTTCTCTTTCCTCATGCTGACAGCGTGAGTAGAGGAGAAGAGAGCCGATAACCAGTTTGTGTTAAAGGGACATTGGCACTGATAATCAGGGCATTGATTATCAGTGTCCTGATTATCAGTGCAGTCCCAACAGTGGCCACCAGTGCTGCCAATCAGTGCTGCCAATCCGTGCTCATCAGTGCTGCCAATAATTGCCCACCAGTGCCTCCTCATCAGTGTCACCTATCAATGCTGCCTACCAGTGCCCATCAGGGTGACCAACCAGTGACCATCAGTGCCGCCTATCAGTGCCACCTATCAGTGCAGCCTCATCAGTGCCACCTCATCAATTCCCATTAGTGCCACCTATCAGTGCCCATCAATTTTGCCTCATCAGTGCCTATCAGTGCAGCCTATCAGTGTCCATCAGTGCAGCCTCATCAGTGTACATCAGTGAAGGAGAAAAATTACCCGTTTGCAAAATTTTATAACAAACTTTGGAAAAACATTTTTTCTAAATTTTCTTTTTTTCTTTCGTTTGTTTAGCAAAAGATAAAAAACACCCAGTGGTGATTAAATACCACCAAAAGAAAATTTGTGTGGAAAAAATGATAAAAATGTAGTTTGGGTACAGTGTTGCATGACAATGGTCATGCGACAGGGCTGAAAGCTGAAAATTGGCCTGGGTAGGAAGGGGGTAAAAGTGGCCAGTACTGAAGTGGTTAACAGCAAAATGTAGAAGGTGAGTTAGACAAGGATAGAATGCACAGCCACTCTTGGCAATCTGATTTTTACCTTGCCACTTTCTTGAGATACCGAAATATTTGAAATCATGGAAGATATATTTAATATTGCTTTTGTTTTCCAAAAGGAATTGGTTTAGATGAGTCCCCAGGTATATACCACAGACAGAATGAAGTCCTGATGGCCAGTGACCTTGTGTCCTGTTGGTTTGCCTGCTAATGCATCATTGGCCGGAGGTTATCTGAATTATGACATTTGTTTCATGTTTCTGATCCTCCTCTCCTGACCTAATTTAACTAATCTCCTGCTTCCCTGGCAGCTGCCTGTATGGAAAATTACAGTGGTTGGGGACTGGTATCAGAAATGCCAGAAATCAGTATAAAGAACTATAACGGGGGAAGTAGAGCTTGTTGAGTTGTTTCCTTTTTCACAGATATACTGCCATATAAATTGGCTCCTACCCACACTGACTGTGGCAGGTCATTCAGATGGTGGGATACACAATAAATTATAGTACAGAAAATAATTTATATGTACTACATCAATATATACATGTACCTTGCATCAATACAGCGCCTTCATATTTGGTAAACACACAGCCATTAGATAGTAAAGCCGGGTACACACTACAGTTTTCTTTTGTGCAACCCAGGGGGTTGCATGAAAAAAACCTGACAGCTCCGGTCGGAGCCGCTGTACTGACCATGCAAGGTTAGTTCAGCGATCTCCCCCACTGAGCTGTTGTGTTCTGACAGGAGGACAGCCCCCCTATCAGAACACTCCCATCAGCAGTCTCTGCCATTGGTTGAGAGCGCTGATTGGGAGTCGTGGGCTGCTGGTTTTCCAGCATGTACGTCGGACAGACTGACATACACAGGGGCCGAATGGCGGCTGGTTTTTTTTTTAATCAGCCATTGTCTCCTGACATTCGGCCCGTGTGTACAGGGCTTAAGGGTGGAGGCAGGGGTACTAGCAAAGATAGACAAATACGCGGGGTGCTGAGAAGTATTGAGCCTTACCCAGAAAAAATTGAGCTAGGAAGCTGTAAATTGCAGGGTGTACTGGCCAATTTGTTTATATTTATTGGTGCAAAAATCATCAACTACCTATGACTTTAACTTATCTTATCACTGATTACTGTATTAATGTCATTGGCAGTGAAAGGGTTAACCTGCAGGGGGTAATCAAGGGGTTAACTGTGTTCCTTAGGCGTGTTCTAACTATGAGGGGGCTGGGCGGTCAGGGGCATAAGAGATCTAACTGATCCCAGTGACAGGGATCAGTAGATCTCTTACATGCCGCCTGACAGAACAGGGAACCGGCGTGATTACTTCGGCGATTCCCTGTTCTTTCCCTCTGGCAACTCATCGCGGCTCGCCGGCGGACATCGGGTCTGCCCGAGCTGCGGGCACACTCACGCAGAGTGCGGCGGGCACAAGAGTGCGCAGAGCTCTCGCACCCTAGCTGCGCGTCCGCAAATCGCTGCCTATTTTTGCGGCGATTCACGGAATGCAGCCACACTGCCGCAGTAAAGAAGCAGTGCGCGGTCGGGAATCGGTTAAGCACATATTAAACAATGGCATTTGTTAATGTATTCCAATGGGTAACAAATAAAAACAAAACAAAAAGTTAAAGTGGTATTAAACCCAAAATCAAAAAGTAATAAATTGCAGCTCACCAACTCTTAGATGTAGTAGCTGTTATTTTTCAACTTTATTTAACAGACCAGGCTGTCTAGTAAATGTGGCTGTTAGTAAGAAGAGACAAATCATTTACCACTGCCAGAGGTGCTTACAATGGTTACCTTTTATGTATTTGGGTAAAACCTTATCTGAAAAGAAAAAACTGTTGTGTATCTGCTTATAACGTAATAGATGGAGTTCATCTTCAAATTATTGGTCAAGCCAATCTAAATCTGCTTGTCTAACACTACCCTCTCTACAGATTAACAATGCTGCTGTCCGAGGGTGTCTGTTCTACACCCCAGGACAGAAAGTGTGTTACTGGCAGGGTCACCAGGTGAATTAAAGGGAATCTTGAGTATGCTACCCAGTTCTGGTCTCCATTCCTCAGGAAGGATGTGCTTTAAACTGGAGAGACTCCACAGAAAGGCAACAATGCTAATAAAGGGACTGGAGGACCTCAGTTATGGGGAAAGACTACAAGCATTTAACTTATTCTCCCTGGGAAGAGGGATATGATCAAAACATACACATCTTTACATGCTGATTCTAGTGTTGGGGGAAACTATTTAACCTAAGATCTCTAAAGAAGACACAAGAGCATAATTACCAATAGCAAACCGAGCGCTTTCTGGCCTGAAGCATCTGATCAGACCCCTTTTATGTGTGGGAGGCAGGTTTAAAGGTAGCGCAGAAGGCCCCGGCTTCTCCTTTCCTCCTCCTCTTCTGATGTCCTGGTTGCCAAGTGCCCAGCGGCTGCGGGGCGTATGCGCAAACCGGGACTTTCAGTTCAACGGTGGCCTAGATTGCCATGGAACAGCTTGGTTGGCGGGGGTATGGAGAGGCTCTTTCTGCTCCTCCCACCACCACCCAGCATATGTGGAACACCCACCCGCGGCCGGCCCTTCATGTCACAGCCGGCTCTTCTTAAGACATGCGGCCCTATGGCCAGTCCAGGCTGAACTGTACCGGGCCCGGTATAACAGGGCTGGTTGTACTGGCTTATCAGCGGCCCTGCTTCCACCTAATAAAATGCCAGGTTTGGATGGTCTCCCCGCGGAATGGTATCAGGTGTATGCTGACTTCCTGGCCCCTTATTTGCTTAAACTGTATAAGGGGGCATTGAGGGAGGGTAGAATTCCACCTTTGATGTCAGAGGCTCTTATTGTAGTGATCGCCCAAGCCTGGAAAAGATAAGTCACTGTGTGGTTCTTACCATCCCATATCATTATTGATCTGTGATGTTAAGGTTTTAGCTAAGCTGCTCTCGCTTAGGCTGAACAAGGTCATTTTATCTGTTGTGCATCCTGATCAATCAGGTTTTATGCCAGGCAAGAGTACATTTGACAATATCTGGCGGTTGTATCTACATATGTTTGGGACCGCACATCATAAACACAGCTGTCTGGTGTTAGCCTTAGATATCAAGAAGACATTTGACACTGTTAAATGGTCAGTTTTGTGGGAAACCCTATCCAGACTTGGTTTTGGACCCAAATTTATGAAATGGGTTCAGCTTCTCTATGATAATCTGTGTGCAAGGATTCATATGAACCAAGATATATCACCGATTTTCTCCCTCCAGCGTGGTACCCGGTAGGGCTGCCCCCTTTCACCTCTCATAATTGCCTTGGTTATAGAGATGCTGGCTATTTCTGTTAGGCAGACCTCAGAGGTTGGGGGAATCTGTTGGGGCGCGCTGGATTAGAAAATCTCACTGTATGCGGATGACGCTTTGGTGTTTCTTAATAGCTCTGAAGTCTCATTCCAGGGACTTATGTAGGTGGTAGAGGGTTTTGGAGTGGTCTTGGGCCTTAAAGTTGGCTGGGACAAATCTGTTGCTTTTCCTATAGGCCCCCTATATGTTATGACTACTAACAATCATCTGAGATAAAGATCTCCCATACATTCAAGTATTTGGGAATTAACATTAACGTTGATTTTCTACAATATCAATCCCTTAATATTTCCCCAGTGATATCTCATATGGAAACAAGACTTCAGGTGTGGGCGTCTCTACCTCTGAACCTTATTGGACGTATAAATATACTGAAAATTATTTTTCTCCCTAAACTTCTCTATCTCCTCCGAGCCTCCCCAATCTTTCTTCCAAGGAGAATGTTTCGCCATATAGACTCCCTTATATTTTTGTTTATTTGGAACAAATCACATCCACGGATTACTAGGAACGCACTTCAAGCCTCCACTCTGAGGGACAGCTTAGCCTGCCCTAACTTTTACTATTATTTTTTAGCCTCCCTGCTGCCTTACGTGCATAATTGGTTCCATCCAGATGCTCCTGACCCCTCCATCTCCTTGCTGCTAACTCTTCAGGGTAACTTGAGGGGGCTCAGAGATAAAGTCCAATGTCGGATGCCAACACTGTGTAGAAGGTTTTCCTCCTTGGATGTTTGCTTTTTAACATGGTCTATGGTGGGGAAGCTTCTCTCTGGAGGTGAGGATCTCCTTGCATTGAATGCAACATTATGGCGCAACCCTAACCTCAAGGAACTCTACAATCACCCTAATCAAATAAGGATAATCAAAAGGAATTATTTATCTATCTCAGGTGTATGCGGAAGGTACCTTTATTTCATTTGATGCGCTGAAGGAATAAGTCGATGTTTCCAATAAAACATCTTCCAAATACCTTTTAGTGCGTCATGCGGTACAAACACAGTTTTGCCTGCAGGGTGTGGACCTGACTACAACTCCTTCAGAGCATCTTATGGCAGACCCTTATATTGACAAACTAGTAACCACATTCTATAATGCCTTACAATCTGCAGGTCCTCATCCTGACCTTGCAGATGAGGATTGGGAGGAGGTTACTGAAACATTCATGCAAGATATAGAAGCCTATGAGTGAATATTTCAATATGATTGAAGTTGTTTACAGCACCTCAACCCATAATTAGATAACCAGGAGAAGAGAAAATGGGACTATAGCGGTGCAAATTCAACGATTCGTTTCAAGCATAACAGAATTTCAAAGTGTATCAATACAGGTTAAAATAATGTAACCATTAAGACCAAACTATTACAGCTCATAACCAAATAAATGGTTCTTAGTCTGTGAAAAGTGGTACGCATAGTAGTCCCAACATGTTTCGTCCTATCATTGGGCTTCCTCAGGAATGCCATCCGCTATGCAATATCTAATTCTCTCTTCATGCAAGATATTATTAGTACAGCGGACAAATTTATACATTTTAAATCCATTCACCAACCACACTATACTCCCGCTAAACTGAATTGTATGGGGTTAACGGAGCAGGCCTCCTGTCCTAGGTGTGGAGAAGTTTCAGATAATGCCCTGCACATGTTTTGGTCCAGTCCAGGCCTGACCCCGTATTAGGTTGAATTGTTTGATATGCTCAAAACCCACTTTAGCCTGCAAGCTCCTAAAATTCCGGAAGTGGGTTTACTAGGGGTTATGGATAATTGCGTTCCTCTTACATGTAAGCATATAATGTTTCGCCTGATATTTTTCTATGCAAAAAAGGCTATACTGCTACACTGGAGGGATCTAGCTACGCCTACCCTGTCATATCTGTGTCATTTGATTAAACAGGCATTGCCACTGTAAAAACTTATTTACAAGGGGTGTGCCTGTTCAAAAATATTCACTAAAGTATAGCAACCATGTCTAGATAGCACGGCTTCTCAGGTAGCGGACTTGGTCTCCTCTCAGTCATCCCTTTAATGGGTCAATAATGAACCTTTTATTTGAATTTGGAGAGCGCTTTGTCTGTGTGTATACGTGTATGTACGGTGTAGTGTGCGGTTGGGTGAGTGATTGTTTTGATGCCTCGGTTACCTTATGGGGGTTCTGGGGTTTTTTTTGGACTATTTTCTATGCCAGGGCATGCTATCCCGAATTGGGCTAGTATGGGTTACCCTGCCTTGTGTTTCTTGATAGGCTCTGCATAGCCAACAATACAGTTGCCATTGACTTGTTGGATGGTAATGCCCGTCTTGTTTGTTTGTTTTGTTTTAAAACTGAAAACCATAAATAAACAGCTTTAAAAAAAAAGAATGGTAAGGATGTGGAGCTCCCTTCCACAGGTGGTGGTGTCAGCAGGGAGCATAGATAAAATGTTTAGATGTGTTTCTTAGTGAACACAATGTACAAGGAAAAATCATGCTGGGTTTTTAATAAGAAAGCCAATCAATACACTTGAGGTAGACTGCCACATACCTGGTCGGAGGCTGAAGTGCTGAGAGGCCCTCCCTTGTGGCTGAGTGCAGGTCACCCCTGAAGGTGGTGACAGGGAGTGCTATGCCCTAAGAAGCAGAGGTTGCCAGCTGCGACAAGCTGAGTGATGAGATGCTGGATGGCGGCTGGATAAGCAGGATGCACTGCTGGACAGGGGTCCTTTAGATGTATCAGATGAGACTTGGCAGAAGGGAGAGCCAGAGGCAGGGTCAGGAGCCAGGCTAGTAGTCATACATGGAATATCAGCCAGGGGTAAGGCAGCAAGCAAGGTCAAGAGTAAGCTGGGGTCATACACTGGTGGAGTCCAGAAGAGCAAGCCAGATGTCATACATGCGTTAGCAGACAACAATGGAGTCTATGGAACAAGCCAAGAGTCAAAGCCAGGAATGGAGACAAGGCAGGTCAAAGGGAAGCCGGGTCGGTAACAGGAAATCCAATAATAACAGGAACACATGGAGGAGCTGAAGTGGCTCATGCTGCTGGCTTTAAAATCGGCTACTGGGCGCCAGAATCTGTCACGCATTGCAGCAGCTTGCGCGCATGCGCATTTGCACTGGCAAATTTCTATGCGACAATCTGCGATTCCGTTGGGCATTAGCAGATGTGCCAGTTCTTCTGCGAACCATTCCCTGACACAGTCTTTGTATAAGTAATTAAGCCAGATGATCCCTTTTGTGTCTGAGCCTGTAACACACAGACAGAGGTTCATATCCACCGAACGAGGGACTGAGCAGATGATGCAGAAAAGTGTTGGAGGTCACAAGAAGACACAGGGGTCAAGGAGGTACACAGGGTAACCCAGGAGTCACTAGATCACACAGGATGTGAGGGTCACACTTAGAGACACAGGGCACACCAGGGGCCAGTAGATGAGATAGGGTGTTCTAAGATACATTTGGAGACTCTAGATTATAGTAAATGCTCTAGGGTTTATTTATTACTGGATGCACAATGACGCACTGGGTAACACAAGATTCTTTGGGGTGCACTAGAGTCACAGGGTGCACAGAGGAGCACTGGGGTCACTTGTTGAAACAGGATGCTTTGGGGTGCACTTGAGTCAGAGGGTGCACTGGAGTTTATGGCAGAGAATGCTTTGAAGTGCACTTGGAGCCATGGGGGCAAACAGGAAGACAGAAGTACTAACAGCTAAGGATGCACAGAGGAACACACTGAGGGCTATATGAACAGAGGAGGCACAAGGACTATGGTAGACAATAGAACTCAAGAGGCACAGAGGAGACTGAAACTGCAGACATGGAAGACACTGGGACTTGAGGACTTGAGTAAGATGCTGGCAGCATAGAGGTTGAGCTTAGGTTTAGCAAATCATTGCCCAAAGGCCGAGTCATGTGCCACTTTGCAATTTAAGACCACATGTAAAGAATAGTGCAGCTCAAATGCCCTCTGTTCCATCTTCCGTCGGTTTTCCACCCACAATGGGTCGTGGCCAAGATGCAGGGACTCTAGTTGAAGCCTCTGTTAGCTTACCAGTGGATGTGGTTGAGCTAATGTGTGCACCCCCTAATTTTCCTATTGTGACTTTGCAATTTAAGGCCAAACCAATCAGGAGGGTTGTCTCCTGAATAGCCATGGCCCTGGCACTCCGATTCAAATCTAAAAGTGCCTGCAGCAGATTGCCACAGAGGAGGGCAGTGCGAGATCCCAGGAGAGGTGAATGCCACAATAAATACATTTAAAAGCAATCATATGGTCTTTTGCAGTTATATTTATATATAAATATATTTTTTAAAAATAACTTTTTATCTGTATATATTTTTAAAAATGATATGTACAAGGGGTCAGCCATATTTGCACATTACATATGTAGGATCTACTCCCTGCTTGGTAGTGCCACATGGTGGCTCTGCTTCACTGCTCCTCTCTCAGTGCAAGTCTTACAGGTCAGCTCTAGATCAACAGCACAAAACAAACTCCTTGCACTTCTGCATAGACAGGAAAGATTTACCTAAGCAATTAACACAGTCTACCAGAAAGCATGACTGTAGTGCTAGGCTTCTTATTAGAAAGTGCAGCAAGTGCTTAAAACACAACTTCATGGTTGCACACTGTAAAAAGATTTATTTGCAAAACTGGCAATTTATATAAGCAATTATATAGCATACTTGTTTTACCTGTCTGCTTTAAAAAAAACTGACCAAGAACCCTTATTGTTTTCCCATTTCAAGGAAACACAATACCATAATCAAATTGTAAAACAAGTGAGTAAAAATGTAAAGTCTTCTAGTTGAACATTATAATAATGACTCTAAATGTGTCCCTACTGAAAATGTGCTATAATTTCCCTTTAATCCTTTTATATTTAATTTGTAATTTCCTAAATTGCAACAATATAAAGTATACCAACCCTATGTGAATAAGGAGTAATAATAGTAACAATTACAGTATGTCTAATAAATCAGCTTTAAGTGCACACTGATGTAATCCAGTCACCTGCCAGCTCTTTATAACATAGAGACACAGGCACAGCATGGAATTGGATATTCCACTCTACATAGACAATGATCAAGTTGCAAAGCTCATCTATGCATGCTAACTTACAGACAAGTGTGCCCTCTAGTGGCTGTATATCTGAATATAAAACATTTTCATGAAACATATGACATAAAAAGCACCCAATAAAAGGTTAAAACTTATGGGTTAGATCTATTTTATAGTCCTTATATCAATAGGATAGAAGAGATTGATTACCTTGGTACCTATGTAGAAATCATCCACAGAATAGGTGCCCATGAATGGGAATTGCATGTGTGTATGGGTATCGATTCCCCCAGGGATGACCAGTTTTCCTGTGGCATTTATCACCTTCAAGTCAACAATCTGATTAAGCTGTAGATTATTTCCGATATCTTTTATGATCCCATCTTTGATATAAACGTCAGCCAACTGTGAAAAGTCATTGTTTACTATTTTACCTCCTCTGATCAAAATATGATTTGTAGCCATAGGTCCAAAAGTTTCCTAAATTGTACCACTGTAGATTGCCTTGGGGTAAAGAAGAGGAGCAGTTTTCACTTCCTGTAGCGATGTTCAGTCACTGCTGTGCGTTCTGTGCTGCACCGTGCGTTCTGTGCTGCACTGTGCATCTGACACTTGCTGGACTCCAGCCTATAGAATGTTATGTGATATTGCATGCCACAGCTTTTTTCCTATGTTACGAACAGGAGCGACCAACCCCTCCTCTAACTTCTACTATCCTCACTCCACACATTCACCATAGCAATATATGATTAACTACTTTCAAAGCTGTGACTGTAACTATACAAAGTAAAACATTTACAGCTGAGATCTGCTATCTGAAGCCATAAAACGTACTAGATTACACATAGCAGTGATATGAAATCCCAGCCATTCATAAACAATGCATGCAACAAAAATACAGCACATGCTGATATGCAGGCTGCACGCCTACTGCTGCCATATCTATATATGCGAATCTAATTGAGAGCTGTAAATGGGCTGGTTAAATGGTGATAACATTGTTAAGGAGAAGGTATTCTAACAATGTGACTCTGAATCGGTCTGAACTAGGGTACAACAGCCTGTGATACTATTCTGGTAACAAGGGAGGTCGGCATTCAGCAAAAGGTGAAATAGCACAAAGTGGATTCAGACGTAAAAAAAAAAAAAAATCGGGGAAAAGAATAATTTGTGTCCAGCAGTGTTCTGAAAAATATTACTGTCACTGACCACCAATGCAGGCAGGTTTGTTTGTTTTTGCTACCACTGACACTAATGCTGGAGGTTATTATTACTTTATTACTTTATCTAACACCAATGCTGGGGGTTATTCCGGCATCCACAGACACCGATGCTGGGCATTATATTTGAATCCACTGACTCCAATAGGATCACCTGTCCTGTCAGCCAATCGGGTGATGGGTATCAGACCCACTTCCTGATTGGCCGGGAGGAGGATCAGTGTGACAATAGCAAATATTCAATCGCTGTTGCAACACACCTGGGTGGGCTCTGGACACAATGCTCTGCGACCCGAGCCCACCCTATTTTGAAGCCTACTAGAGCCTCTGGCTCTAATCAGTGCTTCAAAAAAACACACGCCCGCACACCCCTGCCATAGGAATTCATGTGCCCAGTGTCCTGAAAGTGGCCAGACGCATAGATAGGGAGGGTGGCAGCATGGATAGGGGGGGCGGCACCCATGCACCCTCAATGGATGGACTGCCCCTGCTCAGGGTTATAATTGCATCTGCTGACACCAATGCTGGGTGTTACTGTGTCCACTGACACCAATGCTGGGAATTTTTATTGCATCCACTAACACTGGGGAATATTATTCTGTCCTCTGACACCAATGTTGGGGGTTATTGTTGCACTCACTGACACCATTTATTGCTTCCACCGACACCAATGCTGGGGATAATTATTGCATCCACTGACACCAATGATGGGGATTATTACTGCATCCACCAACACTAATGTTGGGTAATATTATTGCATACACTGACACCAATGCTAGGGGTTATTATTGTATCCACTGAGACCAATGTGGGGGTTACAATTGTAACCACCGGCACCAATGTAGGGGATTTTTATTGTGTTCACTAACAATATAATGAGCATTATTATTTTGTCCACTGACATCCATGCTAGTAATTATTACTGCATCCACTGATACCAGTGCTAGGGGTTATTATTGCTTCCACTGACATCTATGCTGAGGATTTGACATTGTGCCAAATGAAACCAATGCTAGAAGTTGTTACTGCATCCACTGACACCAATGCTGAGGATTATTATTGTATTCATTAACACCAATGCTGGGGATAATCATTGCATCCACCGACACTAATGCTGGGTGTTACGGTGTCTACTGACATCATTACTGGGGGAGGGGGGGAGTTTATTGCATTAACACCAATTATCAATCTTGTTTTAATACCACTTTCTCTTCAGTGCACCCCCAGATCCTGTATTGTCCAAAACAAAGCAAAGGGGTAAGCATGCCACACTACAAGATTTACACTGTGAATTAATATCCCTTTAATGATCCAATGTGTTCCAGGGACTGGCGTACTCATGGTCCACCCAGCAAAAAACAGGTGGACCCCATTCTTCGGGGACCTGCCAAAACCAGGTCCACTTAAGCACTTGGTGGGACTTCCCTGAAAGCAGACCCTATGGGAATGGAAGAACCTTACCATAAGGCCATGTGCCCCCAAGACTTTCAGGGCAAGGACCTGCATCCTACAATTTGTGAGTGAGGAAAGTGCCACAAGTTATACCTCTGTGCTGTAACCCCTTTGTATTTTGTTTATTTTGGTGTTTTTTGGGGACACACCTGGTTACATAGATTATTATATTTACCTGCTGGTGCTGTCCAACTTTAACACTGCAAAGATGTGTAGTGTATCCTTTGTTGCTACTTTTTCTGTTTTTTCCCATTTTGTAAGCATTACTTACAATAAAGTAGAACAGTCCTTTTTGTGAAGTTTGGCAATAAATATGTCTAGCCTTGAACAAAATGACACAATATTGAAAATTTAAAACAAATTTAGTGTGGAGTAATTTTATAAATTGAAAAACATTTTGTTACACACGGAAGGTAAAATGCAGTGTATATAAATGTATTATGCTTGAAATAAAAGTACAGCTTTTTCAGTAAATAAACTAAACTTGCTTTTTAAAATATTATTTTACATTTTTTTTGTCTTTCTTACTTGAAGATGCTGCTGGTGAAGAAACACTTTGTGATGATCCAGAAGCAGCAGAAGGAGTGCTTCTGGAATGAGAACTCTGGGGGGGGGGGGGGGGGGGGC